>CAUZXS010005956.1:0-92106 GCA_963585895.1 Sepioteuthis lessoniana
GCTAAAGGCCCAAATCAAGGCTAAAAAAACCCAGTCTGCCAGAATCAAGGCAAAAGGCCCCCAAAAAAGCCCAAATCAGGGCTAAAGAAACCAAACAAACCTAATCAAGGCTAAAGGCCCAATAGAGTCCCAATCAAGACTACAGAACCCAATCTGCCTTAATCAAGGCTAACGGCCCAATCAATGCTAAAAAAACCAGTCTACCCGAATCAAATCAAAAGGCCTAAAATAGCTAAAGAGCACAATCTACCCTAATCAAGGCTAAAAGCCTAATAAAACCTAAAGAACCCAATCTGCCCTATTATTACCCCTAGTTGTTAAAATAGATGGATTCATGCCTTTTCTAGTAACAATATTGTAAAGTGAAACTCCAGCAACTTCGTCCAAGATTTTAATCCGGGTCGCCAATCTCCATTTTCTATAACGATGACCGTTAAACTAAGCACGTAAGTAAAAAATAATATCCTCATATTTGATTGTAACTATTAATATTTGTAGTTGTAGTATAATTAACAGGAAAAATAAAAGCAAGTGAAAAGCCTGATTAAAACCAGGACCTTGCTAGGGAACTAAAAAAAAATGTATGATATTAATCCAAGATGAAACAATCCTAAAGAACTTAGAAAAGAGAGTGAGGGAACAAGAGATCCGAGGAACAATTAAAATCTTCAGAGCACAGCACTACAAACATCGGCTAGAAAACTGAAAAAAGTCATAATAGTGAAAAGGGACAAACTTTTTGTTTATCTTTGACTGCTGAAAGTTTAGCCATTTCCACTTCCATGTTTGAAAGAAAGACATCTTTTTTTCTACAAAGAATTTCATCTACTAATCCTGGTTGCTTCATTTATATATATATATATATATATATATATATATATATATATATATATATATATATATATATATATATATATATATAAGTATATCGTTATAAAAACGCACACATATATGTAAATAAATCGTAATAAAAACGTTTTTTTCTTAAATCACAAAAGTGCTTGAATACTGACCAGCAGACATATATATATATATATATATAATTTTAAAAAGGTTTCTTCTTAAATCATAGAAGTACTAGAATACTGGCCAGCAGACACACACACTACACACAACATATACACACACGCACACACACACACACACACACACACACACACACACACATATATATATATATATATAAACATATCGTTATAAAAACGTTTTTTCTTGAATCATAAAAGTGCAAGAATACTGGCCAGCAGACACACACACATATATATAAACAAATCGTAATAAAACCGCTTTTTCTTAAATCACCAAAGTGCTTGAATATATATATATATATATATATATAAATGCAGACACACACACACACACACACATATATATATATATATATATATATATATATATATATATATATAAACAAATCATTATAAAAACGTTTTTTCTTAAATCACAAATCGTTATAAAAACGTTTTTTCTTAAATCATATAAGTTCAAGAAAACTGGCCAGCAGACACGCACACATATATGTAAATAAATCGTAATAAAAACGCTTTTTCTTCAGCAGACACACACAAACACACGCACACATATATATATATATATATATATATAAGTAAGTAAAGTAAAGTTAGCGACCATAGTCGAAGGCTCCCTTCTCGATAGCTACTACACCAAGGTGTAGGGGAGGGCGCTACTCCATTCCCAGGATTGCTCCACTTTACCCTTGAACCGTACCTTATAATGCTGAGTGTTAAGCAAGGTGGTATGAAGTACCATTTTTAAAGTCTTTGGTATGACTCGACCTGGGATTGAACCCAGGTCTCCCGGGCCATTGGCGAACACTCTAACCGCTGGGCCAATGTCCCGGTTTTTATATATATATATATATATATATATATATATATATATATATATATATATATATATATATATATATATATATATATATATATATATATATATATATATATATATATATATATATATATATATATATATATATATATATATATATATATATATATATATATATATATATATATATATATATATATATATATATATATATATATATATATATATATATATATATATATATATATATATATATATATATATATATATATATATATATATATATATATATATATATATATATATATATATATATATATATATATATATATATATATATATATATATATATATATATATATATATATATATATATATATATATATATATATATATATATATATATATATATATATATATATATATATATATATATATATATATATATATATATATATATATATATAGGAAAAAAAAAATCTCAGCATTATAAGGTAAGGGTAAGATTTATTTATAAAGAAAAATGGAAACCCGAAGTAATCCAAAATAATAGTGAAAGTCGACGCTATAACGTTTCAGTTTTGATAAACCATCATCAGGATTTTAAAAATGATAACACCACGTGTTAGTTGATCAACGATGAATGTTTAACAAAATACAAAAACATTCCATTATTTACTTTCGTATTTATATAGATAAGTAACAATTTACTTTCATCTTTTTTTTTTTCTTTATTTATCTATTTATTTATCTATTTATTTATTTATCTTTAATGTTAATTATTTTATTCTCTTCAGTCACGAAAACTATCAAAATTGGACAAACTAGACATGCAGGACATTCCTGGAAAAGCAGGGACGAGCTCAAAAGTGATGTTCTCCCTCATATGGCCGAACAAAAGCAGGACGACCAGCTCGAACCTACATACAGCCGCTCTGTGAGGATACGGGATGAAGCCCTGAGGACCTACCAGAAGCGATGAACGATAGGGAGGAGTGGCGAGAGAGGGTCTATGCTGGCGGCACGACATGATGATAATGGACGATAAAAAAAAATGTAGTTTTGGTCCAACCTTTCTTTAGTGAGAATCGTCCAGATGATTCAAATAGGTAGATTTTTTTCTGAGTCTGTAGGTATTCATTTATATATATATATATATATATACATATATATATATAATCATCATCATCATCATCATCATGTCGTGCCGCTAGCATGGATATCCCTGACCCTCTCTCGCCATTTCTCTCTATCATTCATCGCCTCTGGCAGGTCTTCAGGGCTACATCCCGTATCCTCACATGGCTGCTGTATGTAGGTTCGAGCTGGTCGTCCTGCTTTTGCTTGGCCATATGCGGGGGTCCATAGGAGTACATCACTTATGAGCTCGTCCCTGCTTCTCCAGCAGTGTCCTGCATGCCTGGTTCGTCTAACTTGGATAGTTTTCGTGGTGGAAGGCATATGGTTTGAGTGTAGGTCATGATTATTTTTCGATGGCAGTTTTTAGTCTCATCTATAGAAGCCACACTTATAGATGAGCAGCAGTAGTTATAAATATATATATATATATATATATATATATATATATATATATATATATATGTTTTACTTTATTCATAAATCCGTATATGAAATATCCACTCTTTAATGAAAATACATCAAACAATAATAGATTGATTTGGTTTCTTTGTTTAATGGCATATCAACCTTCGGGGGTTATTTAATGCCAAAGCCATCCTTTTCAAACAACAGCAGTTATGCTATTTAACCCATAGCTGGGAGAATAAGGGGATTCATACCTTTCCCAGGGTTATTTGCCCGAAAGTGAACTAAATAGCGCGACTGGAGTTCGAACTCGCTTCCAACGATCCTGCAAGTCCACCGCTTTAACCATTACGAGGACACCCACCCAAAACTAATAGAAATGACTATGATGAGATGATGAATAAAGACACTCTTACACGCACACACGCACACACACACGAACACACACACATAAATATCTGCTTCATTATTAAAAATATACAACTGTCAAATAAAACGAATGAGTTGTTTTAAAAACGTTTTCTTAAATTGACGAAGTTATCTAACAGAGAAGCAAGACAATATAAAACCTTAAAGAAATCTCACCTCCTCATCTCGGCTTTATCACTAAAAATTTCATGCATCTAAAAATATACACTTGTGTTTTATGAGGATTCGGCTCGGGCAAAGATTGGGTACTTTCTTAAATCAAGAAAAACGTTTTTAAAGCGATTCCTTCAAACACACGCACAGATTATATATATATATATATATATATATATATATATATATATATATAAAGTAAATAAAGTTGGCGTCCTTAGTCGAGGGTGTCCCGAAGGCTCCCTTTTCAATAGCTACTACACCGAGGTGTAGGGAAGGGCACTACTCCTTTCCCTGGATTGCTCCACTTTACCCTTGCTCCTTACCTTATAATGCTGAGTGTTAAGCAAGGCGGCATCAAGTACCATTTTTTGAGTCTTTGATATGACTCGACCTGAGATTGAACCCCGGTCTCCCGGATCGTTGGCGAACACTCTACTCATCCGGCCAGAGAAAGTGAGATGATAAATTCTTTTAAGGGTTTATCCTGCTCTACTGCAGGATAAAAACGTTTTTTTAAATTTAAATACGTGCTGAAATACTGATTTTCCGCACTTATTTCATTTAAGAAAAATGTTTTGGAAACTATTTTTCCATTCATGCCCACAACACATGTGCGTGTGGGCGAGACAGACAGACAGACCGACAGACAAAGAGAAACCAATTAAAAGACTATTGTAAACGTCCAGACGACGACAAAATTATTAATCCCAGCTAGAATACTGCGGAGAGTGCGGGAGAATCTCAGAGGCTTGCTGTCAGTTGATCTCCAATTGACCAGATAGGTGATGTGGGACAGAGAAAGCTAGAACAAAATTGCATAAAGATGAAGAAAACGGTGAGAAAAAGAAAGAAAATGGGAAGAAAGAAAAAGGAGAAAAACAATATGAGGATGAAATGCCGGGAAACGAGTAAGAAAAACGAGAAGAGAGTGAAGTAGACGACGAGAAAAAGCAAGCAATGATAATGATGACGATAAAACAAAAGAATAATAAAACTTATCACTTTTTAAAAGTAGCAAAATAAAATTATTAGTAGTAGTAGTATTAATAGTTTCAGAAAGAAAAAAATTAGAAGATCGTGTAAAAGAAAAAAAAAAAAAAGATTAAAGCGAAAAAGAAAACTAATAAGATTTAGAAAAGAAAAAAGAAAAAAAAACTCACGTTGTCATCTCCTTGTGCCAAACAAAAAAATGTTCCTAGAATTAAAAGTAATTTCATCTTTGACGTTGTCTTTGTTGAGCTTTTTTTATTTGTTTGGGTGTTTGTTTATTTTTCTTTTCTTTTTTTTTTTTAAAAAAACGAACTTTTCTCTCTTCGTTTGTGCCTGTCTACGTCTGTCGCGTGAGTTTCTTAATCACAGAACTCCAGCAGCCTCTCTTTGACAGTCGGAGAGAGCAAGGCCAATATTGCAGCCTACACACATATATATCACATTACCAAAATGTTGACCAGCCAATCAAATGTCTCCAAGAATCTCCGCCAAAAAAAAATGGTGTCTAATAACCAGGATATAAAGTACTCGTACTGACTCTAGCAATGCTTAGCAAGCAAATTGAGCGAAGTGAGTTCGTTTCCCACTGGAGACTTCTTAATACTTGAGCCAGACATAGCTAAGATTTTTTTAAATACTTATGTTTGGGCTCTTTAGCGCAAGATTCAGCAAACAGGTCACGTTATTCGGTGAATTCTATCTTAACTGTGTGTTCCAAAAGAAAGGCCCTTTGCCAAACACGTGTTAAGTATAGGAAATAACATTTCAGGGAATACTGCTGTACGATCTTTTACAAACTAGTGTCGAAAGCGAATTTCCTATAGTTTTCAGTTTGATCCTTACTGGGTGCCCTAAAAACATGTTAAATTCAAATTCAAGTTTAACCGTAAGAACCCTTTATCTCCCACAAGCCAAGACTATCAACCCCACTGCCTGGGCCCCTGGCTTGAAAAATAGCTGAAAAGATAAAATGTTGATATCTTTTATTTAACTACTATACGTGTTCCAACATTCAATAAACAATTTTAAAAAGTATTTAAAAAAAAAACTTAAATTACGTTTTGAAAAATTGTTGCATTTTATTGGCTATAGCGAGGTAAAAGTAGGGAATCCTCATGCAAAATTTCAACTGCATAGGTTCTCTGGTTTAGTTTTATGGCATATCAACCATTTTTAGTTATTTCATGCCAAATCCATTTTTATACATATAAACAATTCTATTTCAAACAATTCTGTTTATAATAAGTACACAGTTCTATTTGACCCATAGACAGGACCCTATCAGGTGCTACCACTCCGGGTCAGAGTGAATCTGGGAGCGATCACAATAAATGGGGTACTCCACATTTCCTAAAGCTCCAGTATTACTGGAGCCTCCTCACCAGAATGTTTAGTGTCATATGACCAGGACACTCGTTGGGTGAGTCTTAACCCTCAGCAAAGAAGCAGTCGGTCTATTCTGCAACCCCTGCCGACTGGGACACAGGACACTTGTTGAGAGTGTCTTACCTCTTTGCAGAGATGCAGTTGGTCTATTCTGCAACCCCTGCCGACTGGGCCACAGGACACTCGTTGAGGGTGTCTTACCCATCTGCAAAGAAGCAGTCGGTCTATTCTGCAACCCCTGCCGACTAGGACACAGGACACTCGTTGAGAGTGTCTTACCTCTTTGCAGAGATGCAGTCGGTCTATTCTGCAACCCCTGCCGACTGGGCCACAGGGAACTCGTTGAGGGTGTCTTACCCATCTGCAAAGAAGCAGTCGGTCTATTCTGCAACCCCTGCCGACTGGGACACAGGACACTCGTTGAGGGTGTCTTACCTCTTTGCAGAGATGCAGTCGATGTATTCTGCAGCCCCAGCCGACTGGGCCACAGGACACTCGTTGGGTGTGTCTTACCCCTCTGCAGAGAAGCAGTCTGTGAATTTCGCAGCCCCAGCCGATTGGGCCACAGGACACTCGTTGGGTGAGTCTTACCCCTCTGCAGAGAAGCAGTCTGTGAATTTCGAAGCCCCAGCCGATTGGGCCACAGGACACTCGTTGGGTGAGTCTTACCCCTCTGCAGAGAAGCAGTCTGTGAATTTCGAAGCCCCAGCCGATTGGGCCACAGGACACTCGTTGGGTGAGTCTTACCCCTCTGCAGAGAAGCAGTCTGTGAATTTCGAAGCCCCAGCCGATTGGGCCACAGGACACTCGTTGGGTGAGTCTTACCCCTCTGCAGAGAAGCAGTCTGTGAATTTCGCAGCCCCAGCCGATTGGGCCACAGGACACTCGTTGGGTGAGTCTTACCCCTCTGCAGAGAAGCAGTCTGTGAATTTCGAAGCCCCAGCCGATTGGGCCACAGGACACTCGTTGGGTGAGTCTTACCCCTCTGCAGAGAAGCAGTCTGTGAATTTCGCAGCCCCAGCCGATTGGGCCACAGGACACTCGTTGGGTGAGTCTTACCCCTCTGCAGAGAAGCAGTCTGTGAATTTCGAAGCCCCAGCCGACTGGGCTACCAAATTCTAGTTAGCGGCACAAATACCAGTAGATTGGATTCAAATGATTAACAAATAACCATACATTATTTGTTTTTGTTTTTTTTTTTTGTTTGGTTTTTTGTTTGTTTGGTTTTTTGTTGTTGTTTAATAGCATATCAATCTTTAAGTTATAGTTGGGAGGATAAGGGGATTAATACCCTTTCCCAAGGGTATTAATCTGAAAGCGAATGTAATTGCGTGACTTGAGTTCGAACTTGCTCATAAAGATGTCACAGTGCAACACGTTAACCTCAATGCCACGGGGGATACCTCTATACATATGAGTGGCGTGTATTCCTAAGAAGCAAGGTGTATTCCACTGTTTTTTTCAAATCGGTGAAATTTTATTTCGAAATTTATTTCCCTCTCTTTCTCTCTCTCTCTCTCTCTCTCTCTATATATATATATATATATATTGCAACGCAATGATCTATTTTTTAAACGGGGTTTAACAGATTTAAATTCAAAAACTAGTTTGCCATGCCAAAGTCAGGAGGTGTCCTTGTGGTCTAATAGTTAAACTGCTGGACAGCGGAATACAAGTAGCATGTATTCCTAAGAAGCAATTTTATAAAAAATAATACGTACAAAATTATTTGTTTTATTTGTATCATACAACTCTTTAGAAAGATTCTGTAAATATATATTGTCATGAACACTTGATAATTGAAAGCAGATATTCGCCTTTGAAATCCGTGCCTCTGATACCAAAATTCAATTTGTAATAATCTCTTTCCATTGTAAAATGATATGATACTTCCCGACGAAATATGAAGTAAAATTTGGGTAAAGACTTGAGTTAGCGAATACGCTAAGTGTTCAACACCTGCTGATTTAGATAAGGATAAGTGGGCCAATACGCACGTTTTTGATGTTTTGTTTTTTGCGGGTCTTTGGAGTGGGGGGGCTACTTACTGTAAAATATTTTATTTTTTATTTTATTTATATCATTATTTTATCTAATTTTTTTTTTTTAGTTGAATTCATTACTTATACTTCTTGAATGATGATGACATTTATCCTAATAATTTGATAATCCAAATAGGAATTAATTTTATTCCATGTTGTAAGTTTTTTCAAATCGGTCAAATTTTATTTCAAAAGTTCTTTCTGTGTGTGTGTGTATATATATATATATATATATACATATATATATAAATAGATATATAGAAAAAATAGATTATTGCGTTGCATCATGATCGTGCGGATATATATATATATATATATATATATATATATATATATATATATATATCCGCACGATCATGATGCAACACAATAATCTATTTTTTAAACGGGGTTTAACAGATTTGAATTCAAAAACTAGTTTGCTAACCCAAAGTTAGGAGGTATCCTTGTGGTCTAATAGTTAAACTGCTGGACTGCGGAATAGTAGTTATCGAGTTCGAACTCCAGTCCCGCTATTAAGTTCACTTTCAAACAAATACCCTTGGGAAAGTTATAAAACCTCTTATCCTCCCAGCTATGGGTTAAATAATATCACTTCTGTTCTTTGAGGAGGATGACTTTGGGATTAAATAACCCACGGAGGTTGATATGCCATTAAACAAAGACACCTAACCCATACCAAAGTTAAAAGAGCCCAATCTTTCTAGCTGGTTGGAAAATAACTGGGTTCATACCTTTTCTAAAGGTATTAGTGTTATTTGAAATGCAAACAGCTTCGTCCAGGATGCGAACTCAGGTCGCCTTATGCATTTCTTACGATAGTAACCGTTACACTACGAACGCTTTCAGAAACAAGAAAAGCAATAACATATCGATTTTCTTGTTTCTCAATGATATTTTGCGCTGCATAAACCTCTTTGTCTGCATATATTATATTTACCAACCCCTCCGCTCGGACAGGATATGACACAAGGTCAATTTTTAAGCAGAGTTTAACAGGTTTTAATTCAGAGTTTTCCTTCTCCTAGACTAGTTGCCTCACAAAGGCTGAAGAACCTGGTCTGCCCTACTATTTACCCATAACTGGAGGGAGAATGATTGGATTCATACCTTTCCCAAGGGTATTAGTGCTATGTGAAATGCAATCAGTCTCGTCCAGGATTTGAACTTGTATCGCCATGTCCATTTCCTGCGACGATGACCATTACACCACTGCATATATTATAAACTTTACACTAATCACTCAAATTGAATAATTCCGTTTAAGTATATCTATAGAAGACCGGCTCATTGGCCTTGTGGGGTAGAGTGTTCGCCAATGGTCCGGGAGACCTGGGTTCAATCCCAGGTCGCATCATACCAAAGACTTTAAAAATGGTTCTTGACACCTCCTTGCTTAATACTCAGCTATATAAGGTACGTATCAAGGGTAAAGTGGAACAATCAAGGGAAAGGAGTAGCGTCCTCCCCTACACCTCGGTGTTGTAGCTATTGAAAAGGGAGCTTTCTAGTCACCTTCGACTATGGTCGCCAACTTTACTTTACTTTTTTTATATCTATAGAAAATATTGAGATGATATATATATATATATATATATATATATATATATATATATATATATATATTTAATGATTATATATATTTGAGGATCATTAAATAAGTTTCCAGACTTTTTTCGTATGGCCACTTTTATTGATAGTACACACATGAAACTCTAGTTCCCTTCGAAGTAATCTCCTCCGGCTGTAATGCCCTTGTTGTACCGTTCCAACAACTTCTGGAAGGCCTCATGGAAATCCTCTTGTGTGAGCGTGTCAATGACCTTCGTCACAGCCTCTTTCATCTCCTTAATTGTCTCATAACGACAGCCTCTGAGCTTATGGAATAAGCGAAAGTCACAGGGAGCAAGGTCTGGACTATAGGGACGGTGAGGAATTGTGTTGATGCCCATCTTGGTCAAATAGTCTGTGACAAGGATGGAGTTGTGGACTGGTACATTGTCCTGCTGGAAATGCCACTGACCCGATTTGAAGAGTGCTGGCCTCTTCTGACGGAATCTCTTCCTAAACTCCCTTAAAACCTCAACATGGTAATCCTAACCCTAACCCTTTGGCCAATCAACTCTGGTATATTGACTTCCTTACTCCTCCCACACCTCTCATCATCCCTCACAGACTCCCTGCCTTCCTTGAATCTCTTATGCCACTCAAATACTGACGCTCGATTTATGCAAGATGCTCGAAAAGCAGTCTGAAGCATTCCATACGTTTCTGTGGCATTTTTTTCCCAAGTTTAAAACAGAATTTTATTGCATATCGTTCTTCTAAAGAGTCCTCACGTCCAGATTGCATTTTTGAAATTCACCAGCTGTGACAATCAGTATTTAGTGGGGTGTATTCCAATTGCTGCTATAGCTGTTTATTTGAAACTGAAATCATAAAAATTGGTCAGTCATCTCATAAGAGATAACATACTGAATTTTCAAGAGTCTATAACAATTTTAAATACCTGTACAAAAAAGTCTGGAAACATCTTGAAGGCACCACGTATATATATAATCATCATTCAATCGCGCTGATTGCACGGACTCTCTCACTCTCTCTCTCTCTCTCTCTTCCACTCTCTCTCTTTCTCTCTCTCGCCATCCATCCCTGTCGACCATTACTCTTAGCTGGGTCCTCAGCGCGGCATCCACTGTCCGCAGAGAACTGATGTAAGTTATTGTTTGTCTACCAACACTAGTGCGTCCAAATGTATGTATTTACCCAACGCCAACGCACAGGCAGGACATGACACCAGGTCACTTTTTTTCAAGTGGAGTTTAACAGGTTGGAATTCAGAGTTTTCCTTCTAGATCGGTTGCCTACCCAAGGCTGAAGAAACCAGTCTGCCTTCCTATTTACCCACATCTGGAGGGAGAATAATTAAATTTATACCTTTCCCAAGGGTATTAGTGCTTTGTGAAATGGAATCAGCCTCGTCCAGAATTTGAACTCGTGTCGCCGTGTCAATTTCCTATGACGGTAACGATTACACTGTGCGCACCTCCGGTGTGTCCAAATCTAGGAGTCATCCCTGCTTCTTTAGCAGTGTCCGGCAGGTTTTGTCCGTTTTACTTGGATGGTTTTTAAGATGAGAAGTTAGTGGCCGTATAGCTGTTGTTGTTCGGGGTGCTTCTACTCGGATTTGTTCAAAATAGTATGCAGTGTAATTACTATTTGACGTAGTTCCCATCTAGATTTTTCTTCCTGTGTTTTGTTAAATTAAAGGTGGTGCAACTGTACAGTAGAACTGACACGACTACAGCTTGGAAGAATTCACATTTTATTTTATCATATGTCCATATGCTTGATAACCTATGTAATATCCCAGGTTTTTCCTTTACATAACTTAACATCTCTTTCGGTAGATGAGATATTGCTTCCAAGGTATGTGAATAGGTCTAGACTATAAAACCGGAAGACCATAAAACCAGCATAAAATCTCCCAACGCTGAGTTTCATGCTGTCATTCCTCCAGTGAACTAATATTATCCAATCATTTATGGAGAAATGGTAGATTTTGGTGAATCTGACAAGATAATAAAAATAAGTGGAAAAGTAGGTAAACCAAACAGTTACAACGGGCTTATAGGCAGTATTTCATTCTTTATTCAAGGAAGAACTTCCTCCTTCTTCTTTTTCTTGTCGTTCCACCAGCAAGGACATTCCTGACCCTCTCTCGCCACTCCTCCCTATTGTTCATCGCTTTTGGCAGGTCCTCAGAGCTACATCCCGTATCCCTACAGAGCTGCTGTATGTAGGTTCGAGCTGGTCGTCCTGCTTTTGCTCGGCCATATGAGGAGGTCCATAGGAGTACATCACTTATGAGCTCGTCCTTGCTTCTCCAGCAGAGTTCTGCATGTTTGGTTCATCTAACTGTGATAGTTTTCGTGATGGTTGGTAGAGTAATCTGAAAAAGTTCTTCCCTAAATAGAGAACTATTAAACCCGTTATAAGTGTTTGGTTTATTCACTTTTCACTTATGTTGGTTGGCCAACTAGTTGTTTTGTTTTACGGCGTATAAACTCTTTTTGGGTCATTTAATGCCAAATTAAATTTCAAACAATTCAGTTTTGCATAACTAAAGTTTTTTCTTTATAAACAGTTGAGTATCAAAACAGTTAAATTAGATGTCAAAACAGTTCTATTTCAAACAATTCAGTTTAGCATAACTATAGTTTTTTCTTTATAAACAGTTGAATATCAAAACAGTTAAATTAAATGTCAAAACAGTTCTATTTCAAACAATTCAGTTTAGCATAACTATAGTTTTTTCTTTATAAACAGTTGAATATCAAAACGGTTAAATTAGATGTCAAAACAGTTCTATTACAAACAATTCTGTTTAGCAAAAGTTCAGTTTTGTTCTAACTGACCCATAGATAGGACCCTTTCAGTTGCTACCAATCCGGGTCAGAGTGAACGTGGAAACGATGGAAATGAAAGGAGTACTCCGCATTCCCCAAAACTCCAGCATTACTGGAACCTCACCATTAGATCGTTTAGAGTCATATATAGGACACTCGTTGGAGTCGTCTTGTCCCTCTGCGGAGAAGCAGTCGGCATATTCTACAGCCCCAACCGACAGGGCAAACTCATCAATTATGTATATATAAGAAAGTAAGTAAAGTTGGAGACCGCAATCGAGGGGGTAACCCGAAGGCTCCCTTTTCAATAGCTACTACCCCGAGGTGTAGGAAAGGGCGCAACTCCTTTCCCTGGATTGCTCCACTTAACCTTTGATCCATACCTTATAATGCTAAGCGTTAAGGAAGGCGACATCAAGTACCATTTTTTGAGTCTTTGGTATGACACGACCTGGGATTGAACCCTGGCCTCCTGGGCCATTGGTGAACACTCTACTCATCAGCCCAATATATATATATATATATATATATATGTATATATAAACAGTTTGGGGGAATGCGGATATATATATATATATATATACAGTTTTGGGGAATGCAGAGTACTCCTTTCATTTCCATCGTTTCCACGTTCACTCTGACCCAGATTGGTAGCAACTGATAGGGTCCTATCTGTGGGTCAGTTAGAACAAAACTGGACTTTTGCTAAACAGAATTGTTTGTAATAGAACTGTTTTGACATTTAATTTAACTTTTTTGATATTCAACTGTTTATATATATCATCATCATCATCATGTCGTGCCGCCCGCATGGATATCCCTGACCCTCTCTCGCCACTTCTCCCTATCATTCATCGCCTCCGGCAGGTCTTCAAGGTTCACACCCTGTGTCCTCACATAGTTGCTGTATGTAAGTTCGTGCTGGTCGTCCTGCTTTTGCACATCCATATGTGGGGGTCCACAGGAGTACATCGCTTATGAGCTCGTCCTTGCTTCTCCAGCAGTGTCCCGCGTGTCTGGTTCGTCTAACTTGTATAGTTTTCGTGATGGGAGGCAAGTGTCCGTATAGTTGGTGTCTCGTGGGGTGTTGTCGCCAGGACTTGTTCAATACTGCTCTCAATATTCTTGTGTAATTTCCGTCTAGTTTTTTCTCCAGCTGTTTAGTTAGCATCCATGTAGTGCATCCATGTAGCAGTATCCACACAACCGCTGCCAATATACAAGAATTCATCACAGTGTTACAATATTTCAGTTATAGAATAAAAACAGATAGTGTCGCGACTGAGCTTATCAATAAACAACATTGAACCCGGAAAAGGTTAACAAATAGGTTTATTACGTTTTGATAAAAAAGAATCTAATGTGCAGTTCTTCAACAACTGTAATGGATACTCTGTGAGCGAGATTAGATACTAGATAGTTATTTATCTGATATCCCATAAATCTTGAAGTACAGCACACAGCCTTTTTATTGCACAATCGGTTGGGGCTGTAGAATACACCGACTGCAACTCTGCAACGAGTGTCCTGGATATGACACTTAACAATCTGATGGTAAGGTTCCAGTAATGCTGGAACTTTAGGGAATGCAGAGTACCCCTTTATTGCCATCGTTCCCTGGTCCACTCTAACCCGGAGTGGTAGCACCTGATAAGGGTCCTATCTATGAGTTAAATAGAACTAAACTGTGTTTCTTTCAATTTGCTGATTTTTGCATTTAAACTGCGTATTTATGCTAAACTGAGTTGTTTAAAAAAGAACTGTTTTGACATTAAAACTACGTACTTATGCTAAACTGAATTGCTCAAAATAGAACTGTTTTGATGTCTAAAATGTGTACTTATGCTAAACTGAATTATCTGAAATAAAACTTTGACATTTAACTCTGTGTATTACCCAGTCAGCTGGGGCTGTAGAATACACTGACTGCACCTCAGCAGAGGGGTAAGACCCCCCAAGGAGTGTCCTGGATATGACACTAAACAGTTTGATGGTGAGGTTCCAGTAATGCTGGAGTTTTGGGGAATACAGAGCACACCTTTATTGCCATTCCTCCCAGGTCCACTGTGGACCGGCATGGTAGCACCTGATGGGGTCCGATCTATGGGTTAAATAGAACTAACAGCATACTTATGTTAAACTGAATTGTTTGATTAAACTGGATGGCTTGAAATAGAAATGTTTTTGACAATTAAACTGTACTTACATTTATACTGTGTGCTTATGCTAAACTGAATAGTCTGAAATCGAACTGTTTTTGACATTGAAACGGTACTTACTTTAAACTGAATTGTTATATATAACTGTATTAATAAACTGAATAGTTTGAAATAGAAACGTTTTGGACAATTAAACTATGTACTCATGCTAAACTGAATTGTTTTAAATAGAACTGATTATTTACATAAAAATGGAATTGGCATTAAATAACCAACAAAGGTTGATAACCCAACCAACCAACCAAGCAAACAGCCTTTTTAACGTGGAAGCAAGGCCGTAGCTCAAACACACCCAGCAGCTTAAAAAAGGCTTTAGGCCACACCGGCATTCCCTTAAAAAGAGGCGCCTCAGGTGACAGGCGATGTACCAAGCTATGACAGTGAAAGCCTATGGAGACAGCCCCCTGAGGCCCAAGGAGAGTTGGTCTTAGTCATAAGATATGAATGACGGGCTCCCCGGCATCAATATTCGACGGCATTGACCGACAAATCAAAGATAGCAGTGTTAATTAAAATAAATAAGGTCCAGGCAAGAATGGGATAAATATATATCTTATTTTAGAGTTAACATGTGCGACTCATCTCGAAGAGATCCCTCCAAAAAGTGCTCACCCCTCTTTCTCCCCCTACGTCTCCTCGCAGCTCCCTCCTCCTCCAGGGGAAGATAATTGCTCATCCCGTAAGCCAAGATAGGATGTTAACAAGCAGGGCTAGCTGCATGGTATTAGTTTAACATCCCACCATGACACAAAGCCTTTTTAACGTGGGAGCCAGGCATAAGGCCATATCCCCGACATGCTAGGCAGCTTCTAAAAAGCTTTTGGCCTCATTGGCCTTCTCTTAAAAATAGGCGCCTCAGGCGCCAGACAATACAACCAAACCTTGCCAAAGCAGGTGAGAGACTGGGGTTGGTCCCCTGAAGCCCTGAGAGTGTTGTTTTTAGCCACATGACACGAATGCCAGGCTTCCAGACACACCAGGCAGCTCCAATAATGCCTTGGACCCCATTGGCATTTCCCTAAAAAGGGGTACCTCAAGCACCAGGCGATTTAACAAAGCCCTGTCAGAGCAGGTGAGAACCTGGGAGTACGCTCTCCTGAGGCCCAAGGAGGCAAGATTAGCAACCACTGTGAACCTCATCTCGTCTGTATCTTTTATATCTTTCATTGGACGAGTCCAACTTTCTTGTAGGGGTAATTTCCTCCCTTTCAATGAACAAATAGATAGATACTTATAAAACTTTTCGGATCTTAGATGAAACTTTTTTTTTTCGATTTAGATAAAAAATATTTTCTTCTAAGATCATAATAATTTTAGTTAGATAGATAGATAGATAGATATTACTCCAGCATACTTGTCAGGATATCATACTGGTATACACAGGACTATGTCACATAAATTCTCTAGTGTATTGAATCTGTTCGTCACTGGGTGCCTTGAGCCAGATAAGTATTCAACCATATCGGCTAGGGGTGACTACATCTTTGCAGAGGGGTAAGACCACTTCTTATGGAGCCACTGCTTGGCTATAAGTAATGACTCATAATACTTGTGGACAGGATCTTAGGGGCTGAGTGGCCCATGACCTGTATACTAGGGGATTATGTGAACTGCAATACTCCATATCAGTCCTTGGATTAACCTTGATCCGATCAATCAGGTAGTCATGTGAGGCCCTAGCACCTATATGATAAAAACACCCCACCATCTTTATCTTAAAGGTGCTAGAAGGCAGTTGCTGAGGGTCTGTTAATGAAGATTATTTCTCTCAATACACATACACATATATGAAACAAATTATTTCTCTCTATACACATACACATATATGAAACAAAAGAAGCCACTCATGGTGTAAAAATTACCATTGAAGGAAAGTGACATTGCAGTTTAAGTTCAAATCCTGAACAATACCATTTACATTTCACCCTGCTGATGTTGTAAAAGCAATCAGAAACTTTTGGGGACTCCAATGACCATCCAATTAGCAGAGAGGAAAGCAGGTCATGGTTCAATGCTGTTGTTGGTATTTGTCGAATGTCCCACATACACAAGAGTTTGGCACAAGACCTTTTTTATTGTTGTTACCAGGTGCTAGACCATAGCCCATACATGCCCGGAGGTTCCAAAAACTTCTTGAGCCCTGTTAGTATTCCCCAAAAAGGGGCACCTCAGGTGCCAGTTGATAAACCTAGCCCCTCCATAAAAAGTTTGAGTCTGGAGAGAAGGTCCCCTGAGGTTCAAGAACGTTGGTCTTATATGTGTCAGACAGCCTCAACTGACTACCCATAAGCTAAAACACACCCAACCTGATCCATGTACCAGTGCACACAGCGAGGTGAAGTGTGTCCTGGTCCAGTGGGGGCTAGGACAGAATAAGGTGCAGTTGCTGGGCTCTATGCCATCACTGAGAACGATTTGGATTAAGAATATTGCTTTAAATAAGAGAAATCCATTCCTGAAAGAGTTAAGGCTGTCATAAAAACTTGAGGAAGGGTAACTAATTCTAATTTGTTTGTGAATGAATTCAGTAAGTTTTTCCTCAACATTGGGATATTGCTTATAATTTTCCTTTCCATAGCTTGAAAAAATGCATTGATAATTTAGATAATTTAATCTTGTTTGTTGGAGGAATTTTTATGACATGAGAATGATCAGATATTAAAGGAAATATCATATCAACCCTTGTGGGTTATTTAATGCCAAGTCCTGTTTAAACATGTATTAAAAGAGTGATTTGTAAGCAAATAGTTTGTGGGAGACATTATTTTTAAATGAACCTGAGCTCATTTGTTTGAACACAGCTAAATGGTTTCAAGTATTGCTATCAAACACAAATAAGTCTATTATTAATCATTTGTCTACACACAGCTAAATGGTTTCAAGTATTGCTATTTATTGTTTGAACACAGCTGAATGATTTCAGGTATTGTTATTTATTGTTTGCACACAGTTGAATAGTTTCAAGTATTGCTATTTAATGCTAATAATTCTATTTGACCCATGGATGGGATCTTAACGTTATGGCATGAAGGATTACTCAAAATTCCTCAAAGCACCAGGATTGGAGCCTCACCATCAGATGGTTTAGTGTCATTTATCCAGAACATTTATTGGGATGGGGTCTTGCCACTCTGCATCAGTCAGCATATTCTACTGCCGCAGCTGACTGGAATGGCAAATTGCTTATATCAAAAAACAAACAATTTTTTCTTCACAAAAAAACTCGAATTGCAACTATAAAAATGCTTGAATGAATTGCTTTTATCAAAAAACAATGTTTCTTTCAAAAATAAAATTAACACTGTAAAAAATGCACAGACTGTATCAGTTTGAAAAAATGAAAACAAATTGGTTCTATAAAAAATTTTGCTATGATAAGAAAACGAAAACAAATAGGTTCTATAAAAAACATTTCTATGATAAGAAAACAAAACAAATTGACTCGAGGAAAAATATTACTATGATAAAAAATAAATAAGTTGGTACAAGAATATATTTTAACGAGATTCAATAAATACATAAGGCAAATAATTTTAGGCTGAAAGAAAAAGAATCAATCTCAATCTGCCTCTTTATGAATATAATATTTCTTGGTTTTTCATCCTTTGCAAATATTCTTTATTTCTTCATAATTTGTGAACATCCAACATATAGCTAGCCATGTGAAAAACATGGTTCTGTCTTCAGCTCTCACATTTATTGGGTCAAAATCATTTTTGTACTTCTTATCAAAGCCTCTGCCTCCATTAGTTTGGTCAGAAATGGTATATTTTGTCAACTGATGACCTCCAGTGACCTCAGAAGACAGTGAAGATAAACTTCATAGAGTTTACGAGAAAGATTGAAACCAAGCTTATATCCTTACAAAAAATGAAGTCTCTTGGACTTTCAGTTTGATTGTGATCTTCATGATACACCAATACAATCACAAAAAGTTCTCTGCCCAAAAATTCTCTGCCTGCTGACTGTATCCAATACAGTAAAATAAAACTACACATTCTAAAAAAAGAATTGGGGGGCCTAATGGTTTGGATGCTTTTTATGACATATCGACCACTGTACATCATTTAATGCCAAATCCTTTTTATACATATATTACATATATGATTTCTAAACACATTTTGAAGATGACATTTTTGAACAAGCCTGAGCTCATTTTTTTTTGCACACAGTAAAATAGTTTCACTTAATTTCAAACAAGTCAGTCCAGCAAAAGTAGTCCTTTGTTTACACATAGTTAAACAATCAAACAGTTCTATTTCAAACCATTCAGTCTAGCATGTTAGCAAAGTTAAATGGTTTCCAGTATTACAATGTAACACTAACAATTCAAAAAAACAATTCAGTCTAGCAAAAGTAGTCCTTTGTTTACACATAGTTAAACAATCAAACAGTTCTATTTCAAACCATTTAGTTTAGCATGTTAGCAAAGTTAAATGGTTTCCAGTATTACAATGTAACACTAACAATTCAAAAAAGCATCAGTCATTTGTTTACACACAGTTAAATGATCAAACAGTTCTATTTCAAACAATTCAGTTTCGCATAAGTATACAGTTTTTTGTTTACACTCAGTTAAATGTAAAAACAGTTCTATTTCAAACAATTCAGTTTAGCATAAGTTCACAGTATTTTGTTTATACACAGATAAAGGATCAGAGTTCATTTGCTTGCACACAGATAAATTTCAAACAATTTATTTTATTTTTCAACAAAGTTTAATGGTTCTAAGTATTGCTATATATCACGAACACTTCAATCAAACATCAGTCATTTGTTAACACACAGTTAAATGATCAAACAGTTCTATTTCAAACAATTCAGCATAGGTTAAGAAGAGTTTTTTGTTTACACATAGTTGAATGCCAAAACAGTTCTATTTCAAACATTTCAGTTTAGCATAAGTACACGGTTTAGTTCTATCTGACCCATAGATAGGACCCTATCAGGTGCTACTACTCCAAGCCAAAGTGGACCTGGGAGCGATGGCAATAAAGAGGTACTCTGCATTGCCCAAAACTCCTGAATTACTGAAGCCTCACCATCAGATTGTTTATCCAGGACACTCATTGGGGGTGGGTATCTTACTCCTCTGCAGAGATCCAGTCAGTGTATTCTGCAGCCCCAGGCAACTGGGTCAATTATTTGTTTTAAAAATTGTTACTTGAAGCTATATACATTTACGAAGGAGTATAATTATTAGTTATTAGAAATTATATAATAATGTGCAACCAAATATTTATAATCAAATAGAAATATCTACTTGAAACTATGTAATCTATATAAATAAAAATGTAAATGTTTGTTACAAACCAATAATCTCCAGTTTTATACCACTGATTGGTTTAAAATTTTCTGAGAGTATTTTGTTCAAATTCAGGAGTGTTTTTATATACTTATTATCTAAAAATATTTCAATAATTAAAAATATATTTTTGATAAGTCGTTTTTCTTCAAGAAAAGCCGAACACGAATTATGAAGGTGATAATATTTGATAGGAATACTTGAATACAAACTTGAACTTGAATACAACTGTATGCAAATTATTTGTATTAGACAGGAATACTTGAAACCATATAACTGTGTGTATATAAATGACAATTATTGAATAGAAATAATTACTGTGGGTAGAGTGTTCGCCAATGGTCCGGGAGACCTGGGTTCAATCCCAGAACGCATCATACCAAAGTCTTTAAAAAATGGTACTTGATACCTCCTTGCTTATCAAGGTAAAAGTAGAGCAAACTAGGGAAAGGAGTAGCGCCCTCCCCTACACCTCAGTGTAGTAGCTATTGAAAAGGGAGCCTTCTGGTCGCCCTCGACTAAAGGGAGATAACTTTACTTTTACTTACTGATATAATCATTAGTCTTGAAATCATACAAGTAGGTACAGATTAAGTAAAAGTTATGTTGGCGACCATAGTCAATGGCGACCCAACGGCTCCCTTTTTAATAGCTACTACACCAAGGTGTAGAGGAGGGCACTACTTCTTTCCCTGGATTACTCCTCTTTACCCGTGATACGTACCTTATATTGCTGAGTGTTAAGCAAGGACGTATCAAGTATCATTTTTAAAGTATTTGGTATGACGCGACCTGGGATTGAACACAGATCTCCCAAATCATTGGCGAACTGTGCCAAAAACACTTTGAATCAAAAATTACTCAAAAATCTAAATTGAATCCTTCAATGTATGCTTTTCTTTAACTTCTTGGCATAAAATAACCCAAGATGGTGTTATTAACAATCAACGAAAACTTCAGCAGTCATATTTCTGATCCAAGGGAAGTTATAAAAACATCTTAACCTAAGAGTTACTTCCCTTGAAAAAGATGACACTTAATTTGTGCAAATATTCGGGAGATATAAAGATTATTGTCTTTAAAAATAGACTCGATGAGTCATCTCTGTGCGTCACTTCATGCTTAATGACCTTGGGAAAGGCATGAACATGTCTATTCTCCCCCAGTTAAAGGTCGGGCACATCTGAAAGGGATTAGTTCTGTCTGTAAAAAAAAATAGAGTGACAAAAAGAAAATATTTTTTGCTTGGTAATTTTTGATGTTTAGCATTCTGATGATCTTCAAAAAAATATTGATTTAGATGGATATCATATATGTGATAAGAATGCATTGTTGGAACCACCTTTGACTTTCCGATATACATGCACATGAGTTATCTTTCCTTGGTTTTTATTTTTATCATTTCCAAAAAGAAAGAGAAAAAATCCCATATAGTATGTAATTACCACCTCCGCACGAGCTTGATGTGACGTAAGATCAATTTTTAAGCGGAGATCAACTGGTTTGAATTCAGATTTTTCCTTCTTGGAGACTGGTTGCCTAACCAGCGTTAAAGAACCCAGTCTGCCTCACTATTTACCAATAGCTAAGGGAGAATGATTGGAATCATACTTTTCCCCTATGGTGGGATCAAAAATTGATATTTTAGTATAAAAACAAGGGAAAGATAACTCGTATACATACATATTGGAAAGTCTGCGACGGTTTAAATATTTTCTTAACGTAAATAGGACTCCAGCCAGCAACAATAAAAGTCTGTATTTTTCAATATAGGTAAGATGAAAACTAAGCAACGTTTATTGGTAAGTTGAATACTAAGGAGCATCTAATGGTAACTGAATTCTAAGCAACACTTATTGTTAAGTTGAATACTGTGGGGGGGGGGAGTATGTAATTTGGTTATTTCAGTAGATTGCTCTCTAAATTATTCCCACCACAAATATAACACAAAACATTATAATCGCACAAAAGAAATGGAATAGAACACAACGAACATTAAATAACAAACAATTTAATATGCATATAACAGAATATGAAAAACAAAATACATGATGTGTAAATGGCCTTTTGGAAAATAAAGTTTGAAGAAAAGAATAAATTTGTTGAAAGATGTGTGTATGTTCATGTTATCAGAGTCCGTAAATAAGTCGTTCTTACTTACATTAAGTTTATAGCGGGTTTTATGATTGTGGCGACATCGTGTCTCGTGGATGAAAGAAAGTTTGTCGGGTTTTCCTTTTGAATATAATTCTCGGCCATTTGAAAAGAGGTCATGAACTTTAGTTGAGGAAGGAAAGGAATTGGTTGGACATAGTATCGGCTACTGGCTTAGTGGCTTGTGTTCGTCTGTGTCTTTGTTTGTGTGTAAGCTTGTGTCTTGTGTGTCTGGCTTCCTAACTCTGTGTTATTTATAACCTACAGGTGGATCAAAGAATCGCCCTAAAATCTTGGCGCGTAGACATTTATTGACCAATCAGATTTGTATTTTACTATTTTATTTTCGAGCCTAAATATTTTCTGTTAGTTCACTTCCGATCCTAATTTTCTAGAATGTTCTATTCCATGTTTTTAGCTGATTGGTTGAAAAATATAAAAATGTAATTTAAATGCTAATGCGGTTTTGATCCTAAATTTCTAGAATGTTCTTAAGTATGTTTTTATTGCTTATTTTAAGACTAGAAGAAATGTGTATCCTATAATACTAAGCAACACATATTGGTAAGTAAAGCTTATTGATAAGTTGAATAAATGTTGCTTAGTATTCAACTTACCAATAAGTGCTACTTAGTATTCAACCGACCAATAAATGTTGCTTAGTATTCAACTTACCAATAAGTGCTACTTAGTATTTAACCTACCAATAAATGTTGCTTAGTATTCAACTTACCAATAAGTGCTACTTAGTATTTAACCTACCAATAAATGTTGCATAGTATTCAACTTACCAATAAGTGCTACTTAGTATTCAACCTACAAAAAATGTTGCTTAGTATTCAACTTACCAATAAGTGCTACTTAGTATTCAACCTATCAATAAATGTTGCTTAGTATTCAACTTACCAATAAGTGCTACTTAGTATTCAACCTACCAATAAATGTTGCTTAGTATTCAACTTACCAATAAGTGCTACTTAGTATTCAACCTACCAATAAATGTTGCTTAGTATTCAACTTACCAATAAGTGCTACTTAGTATTCAACCTACCAATAAATGTTGTTTAGTATTCAACTTACCAATAAGTGCTACTTAGTATTTAACCTACCAATAAATGTTGCTTAGTATTCAACTTACCAATAAGTGCTACTTAGTATTTAACCTACCAATAAAAGTTGCTTAGTATTCAACTTACCAATAAGTGCTACTTAGTATTCAACTGTAGAGAAGAGGAAAATCTCGTATTTTGTTTTGGCGCGCTATTTAATTCAACACTGAATTTCACCCAATCAGGATGACTTATCCCATTCAGCCCGGACCTTCTTTTCCGGCTAGCAAAACGGGTGAGCGGCCAAGCACACTCTCTTCGGCTTGAGACGGCGACCAGAACGGACGTGTCTCTGGTCACCCCTGCTTAGCGATGCTTTTTAGCTAAACAAGCCACCCAGTGAGGACATCTCACTGTGGCTTTAACCCTAGCAGCAGCAACATAGACACTCAGCAAGGGAACCTTCTAATTTATGGATTCTTTGCGTCTAATATATTTTAGACCAAGGAATCCCAGTTGAATATGAATTAGATACGTTCAGCATGCCTTCTACAAGCACCACAAAAATTTACTATGTCGATCCGAGCGCCACTCCGCTCTCGACACAAAACTACACGGTGACTTTGAATACTTCCCTCACACGTCCAACGACACGCTGTCATTTCAACATCCCGCTAAGCTATCGCGTCTCCAAAACCAACAAGCCTAACCACCACGAGACTTGCAGCACCAAGAACAAACCGCCTCAAAGCTGCAAATAAAGTATTTTCGCTGTTGTGTGTTGTTAAACCAATAGTCTCGTAATTCATTTCTGTTGCCATAAAATCTATAGTGTTCGGGAAAATAACTAATTCCCTCAAACGCTATACAACCGACCAATAAATGTTGCTTAGTATTCAACTTGCCAATAAGTGCTACTTAGTATTTAACCTACCAATAAATGTTGCTTAGTATTCAACTTAACCAATAAGTGCTACTTAGTATTTAACCTACCAATAAATGTTGCTTAGTATTCAACTTACCAATAAGTGCTACTTAGTATTCAACCTACCAATAAATGTTGCATAGTATCCAACTTACCAATAAGTGCTTCTTAGTATTCAACCTACCAATAAATGTTGCTTAGTATTCAACTTACCAATAAGAGCTACTTAGTATTCAACCTACAAAAAATGTTGCTTAGTATTCAACTTACCAATAAGTGCTACTTAGTATTCAACCTACCAATAAATGTTGCATAGTATCCAACTTACCAATAAGTGCTTCTTAGTATTCAACCTACCAATAAATGTTGCTTAGTATTCAACTTACCAATAAGAGCTACTTAGTATTCAACCTATCAATAAATGTTGCTTAGTATTCAACTTACCAATAAGTGCTACTTAGTATTCAACCTACCAATAAATGTTGCTTAGTATTCAACTTACCAATAAGTGTTACTTAGTATTCAACCTACCAATAAATGTTGCTTAGTATTCAACTTACCAATAAGTGCTACTTAGTATTCAACCTACCAATAAATGTTGCATAGTATTCAACTTACCAATAAGTGCTACTTAGTATTTAACCTACCAATAAATGTTGCTTAGTATTCAACTTACCAATAAGTGCTTCTTAGTATTCAGCCTACCAATAAATGTTGCTTCGTATTCAACTTACCAAAAAGTGCTACTTAGTATTCAACCTACCAATAAATGTTGTTTAGTATTCAACTTACCAATCATCATCATCACCATCATGTCGTGCCACTAGCACGGATATCCCTGACCCTCTCTCGCCACTTCTCCCTAACATTCATCATCTATTGCAGGTCTTCAGGGCTACATCCCATATCCTCACAGAGCTGCTGAATGTATGTTCGTGCTGGTCGTCCTGCTTTTGCCAGGCCATATGTGGGGGTCCATAGGAGTACATCACTTATGAGCTCGTCCCTGCTTCTCCAGCAGTGTCCTGCATGTCTGGTTTGTCTAACTTGGATAGTTTTCATGATGGGAGCCAGGTGGCCGTATAGTTGGTGCCTTGTTGGGTGTTGCCACCAGGACTTGTTCAATATATCTTGCAGCATTCTTGTGTAATTGCCGTCTAGCTTCTTCTCCAGCCATAAGTTTGGACGCTAACTAAACTTACCAATAAATGTTGCTTAGTATTCAACTTA
This sequence comes from Sepioteuthis lessoniana, assembly GCA_963585895.1. Classification (NCBI taxonomy): domain Eukaryota; kingdom Metazoa; phylum Mollusca; class Cephalopoda; order Myopsida; family Loliginidae; genus Sepioteuthis; species Sepioteuthis lessoniana. The sequence goes on from CAUZXS010005956.1 coordinate 25,688, forward strand.
CGAATAACTTGAATACTAAGTAGCATTTATTGTTAAGTTGAATACTAAGCAACACTTATTGGTAAATTGAATAGTAAGAAAAAATAAGTTGGCGACGATAGTTGAGGATGACCAGAAGGCACCCTTTTCAATAGCTACTACACCATGGTGTAGGGGAAGGCACTACTCCTTTCCATCAATTGCTCCACTTTACCCTTGATACATACCTTATATTGCTGAGTGTTAACCAAGGAGGTATCAAGTACCATTTTTTAACATCTTTGGTATGACGCGACCTGGGATTGAACCCAGGTTTCCTGGACCATTGGCAAACACTCTACCCATAAGGCCAATGAGCCAGTAAGTTAAATAGTAAACAAAACTAAATTTTTTTTTTTAAAGTATTTAATTTTCTTCTTTTTCTTTTTCTTTCTTTTTTTGACTTTTCACTTTTTCTTTTATTTTTCCTTTTTTTTTTCTTTTCTTTCCTTTTTTTCACTTTGCCCCTTTTTTCTTTTCTACTTTTTTTCTTTTCTTTTCTTTTTTTTTTTCTACTTTTCACTTTTTTCTATTTCTACTTCTTCATTTTTGTTTTTGTTTTTTTTTCTTTTTTTATTGTTCACTTTTACTTTTTTTCTTTCTTTTTTTTTTTCGTTTTTTTACTTTTTATTTTTCTTTACTTTTTCCTTTGCTACTTTTTCTTTTTCTATTTTTTTATTTTTCTTTTTCTTTCCTTTTTTCTCTTTTTTTTTTACTTTTATTTTTCTGTTTTCCTTTCTTTACTTTTCACTCTCTCTTTTTCTTTTCTTTTTTTCACCTTTTCTTTTTCCACTTTTTCCTTTTTCTTTTGAATACAATTCTTTGAAAAGGATGGCTTTGTCTTGTTTCTTGTTTCTTGCTTGTTATTCAAACAACCTTCACGGGTTATTTAATGCTAAATCTATGTTTTTTTTTGTTTTAGAAGGACAGTAGTGTTACTATTTAACCCATAAATGGGAGGATAAGGGTTCATACTTTTACCCAGGGTGTACGACTGGAGTTCAAACTCACGGACTACGATTTCACTGTCCAGTGCATATGCAGATGCATGCAGAAACATATTCAACACAATAAAGACGAGCGGACACAGTTCTTTAGAAAAACATTCATCTCACTTTATTGAAAGGGTTGTGTATGAGGGTCCCATCTATGGGCAAAATAGAACTGTTTAATCATTTGCTATACCATTTAACTGAGTACAAACAAATGATTAATATTAAATTGAATTATTAGTGTGAGATAGCAAAACTTGAAACCATTTAACTTATTGGTTTGGTTTGGTTTTATGACATATCAACCATTGTTGGTTATTTATTGCCAAATCTTCATTATACATATATATCAAATATATATTATTTGGTTTGATTTGGTTTTATGGCATATCAACCACTGAAGTTTATTTAATGCCAAATCCTCTTTAGACATATATATTAAAAATATATGATTTGGTTTGGTTGGGTTTTATGGCATATCAACCATTGGATGTTATTTAATGCCAAATCCTTTTTATACATATATATTAAATATATATGATTTGGTTTGATTTGGTTTTATGGCATATCAACCACTGAAGTATATTTAATGCCAAATCCACTTTATACATAGATATTGAATATATATGATTTGGTTTGGTTGGGTTTTCTGGTATATCAACCATTGTAGGTTATTTAATGCCAAATCCTTATTATACATATATATCAAATATATATGATTTGGTTTGGTTGGGTTTTCTGGTATATCAACCATTGTAGGTTATTTAATGCCAAATCCTTATTATACATATATATCAAATATATATGATTTGGTTTGGTTGGGTTTTCTGGTATATCAACCATTGTAGGTTATTTAATGCCAAATTATCTTCATACATATATATTAAATATATATGATTTGGTTTGGTTTGGTTTTATGGCATATCAACCCTTGTAGGTTATTCAATGCCAAATCCTCTTTATACATATATATTAAATATATATGATTTGGTTTGGTTTGGTTTGGTTTTATGGCATATCAACCCTTGTAGGTTATTCAATGCCAAATCCTCTTTATACATATATATTAAATATATATGATTTGGTTTGGTTTGGTTTGGTTTTATGGCATATCAACCATTGTAGGTTATTTAATGTCAAATCCTCTTTATACATATATATTAAATATATATGATTTGGTTTGGTTTGAATTTATGGCATATCAACCATTGCAGGTTATTTAATGCCAAATCCTCTTTATACATATATATTAAATATATATGATTTGGTTTGGTTTGGTTTTATGGCACATCAACTATTGTAGGTTATTCAATGCCAAATTGTGTTTATTAACAAATAGTTAAATGGTTCAAAGTATTACTCTCAAACACAAGTAGTTCTATTAGATATTAGTATTTTGTTTGTACACAGGAAAGTTGTTGCAAGTATATATTTTTTGCAAATAGTTCTTTCATGCTGTTAGTGTTGTAGAACTTTCTTTGTGTGAGGGTGAGGGTAGAGCATTCAATCAAAATATACTTTACAGTGCATTGGTTTCTTCAGGAACATCTAGGCGGAGGTTCTTCTTTTAGAATGAAGGAGTGAGTTAATCTAGTGTGGCCAATGCATTGCCAAACAAAGGCAGTTTCTTTTGTTCTAGTATTATTAGGATCCATTTTTTTTTCTTTTAGAATGGGTTGTATTTGGTAGAACTTGTTGTGGGTATTTTGGTCCCATAGTTGTTACCATTTCTTTGTCATTATTTGCCTGATTTTATGTTTTGAGTCAGTATGTGTGGCATTTTGGAGTTTTTGTCAGGTACCGTGTTGAGTGCAGCCTTAGCTTATGAATCAGCTTTATCATTTCCCTGGATTCCAATATGGCAGGACTATTAGTGTTAGATAGCAATATTTGAAACTATTTAACTGCATAGAAACAAAAGTCATATGTTTAATATCAAAGTACAAACAGGATTTACCATTAAGTAACCTATAAGGGTTGATGTGCCATAAAACTCTGATAACCAATAATGTTCAAACTGTTCTATTGGACCCATAAATGAGATCATAACAAATATTGGGAGCTAAGGTCATAGCTCTGAGAAGAAGTGGAGTCTTCCAATATTTAGTCAAATCCCCACTCCCTAAGGACCAATATCACCATTCATATATCAATAATAACACTGAACATAAGGGAAGAAAAGTCAACCAAGGCAGACTTCAACACGCGACTAGCAAAGGCATGGACAGCTATCGATAGGCTATTGGTCATATGGAAGTCAGTCCTGACTGATAAAATAAAACGCAGTTTTTTTCCAAGCAGTATTTGTGTCAATACTGTTATATGGATGCACTACATGAACGCTAACTAAACATATGGAGAAAAATCTTGACAGCAATTACAAAAGAATGCTGTGAGTAATATTTAACAAGTCTTGGAGGCAACACCCTACAAAACAGCAGCTGTACGGCCACCTACCACCCATCACAAAAACTACCAAAGTTAGACAAACCAGACATGCAGGACACTGCTGGAGAAGTAAGGATACTCTCATAAGCAACATACTCCTGTGGACCCCTTCACATGGACGAGCAAAGGGAGGACGATCAATTAGAACCTATATACAACAGCTCTGTACCGATACAGGATATAGCCTTGAAGACCTCCCGGGAGCGATGGATGATAGAGACAGGTGGCAAAAGAAGGTCAGGGAGATCTGTGCTGGCAGTGTGACATGATGATGATATACATGCAGATAGTGTTACTAAGAAAGTATGCACAAATATGCCCCCCAAAACTAGAATTATGCACATATTGTCCTATGGACAAATAGTATGTGGAAGGGGCACAAAATAACAAAAAGTTAAGTGTAGGCATGATAGCCATAAGATTTTACAGTTCCCTGTCTGGGAGTGAGACATTGTCTCTACTGGTCTAACACCAGAAACAAAAAAAGGAGAATGGGTTTCTTGGATTGTCATGTTATACTCTATGAGGCTCCTACTAGACATGTTAGAAGCACATATCGTATCATGGTAACTGTCTTTGGAAATTAAAATGGCAACTCAAATTCAAATCCTAGATGAGGCTATCTGCATTTCACAGTGTGCTAATACCCCTTGGAAAAGGCATGAATCCAAAGATTCAGCTAATACCCTCAGGAAAGGTATGAATAGTCTCTCCTCAGCTAATATCCTTGTGAATGGTTTGAATCCAAATATTCTCTCTTCAGCTAATATCTTTAAGAAAGGCATGAATCCAAATATTCTCTCTTCAGCTAATAAGCTCTTGAGAAAGGGATGAATCCAAAGATTCATTTAGCTAATATCCTTTAGAAAGGCATGAATCCAAATATTCTCTCTTCAGCTAATAAGCTCTTGAGAAAGGGATGAATCCAAAGATTCATTTAGCTAATATCCTTTAGAAAGGCATGAATCCAAATATTCTCTCTTCAGCTAATAAGCTCTTGAGAAAGGGATGAATCCAAAGATTCATTCAGCTAATATCCTTTGGAAAGGCATGAATCCAAATATTCTCTCTTCAGCTAATATCTTTAAGAAAGGCATGAATCCAAATAATTTTTTAAAACTTTTTTTTGGGTGTGGTAGTTTGCCTGTCTGCAGAGAACGTAGTCTGCATATTCTAGATTCTGTAAACAGGGCAAGTGGAATGTTGTCTGATGAGGATGAATCGTTAAAAATATTTGTTTATAAGATGCATTTATCAATTTAAAAACAATTGTTATTCCTGGATAAAAGATTATTTATTCACAACTCTTTGAAAACCTTGATCAAAGAAGACAATACTAATGTATTGTCTTGTATGATCTAGAATTGGTTTTGTCTTTTATATCCTAGAACTGATTCCATCTTTTATGATCTGGAATTGGTTTTCTCTTGCATGATCTAGAATTGGTTTTGTTTTGCATATTCTAGAATTGGTTTCATCTTTTATGATATAGATATAGTTTCATCTTGTATAGTCTGGAATTGGTTTCATCTTTTATGATCTGGAATTGTTTTCCTCTTTTATGATCTAGAAATAGTTTCATCTTTTATGATCTAAAAATAGTTTCATCTTGTATGGTCTGGAATTGGTGTCATCTTTCATGTTCTAGAATTAGTTTCATCTTTTATGGTCTGGAATTGGTTTCATCTTTTATGATCTGAAATTGTTTTCATCTTTTATGATCTAGAAATAGTTTCATCTTTTATGGTCTGGAATTGTTTTCATCTTTTATCATCTAGAAATAGTTTCATCTTTTATGGTCTGGAATTGGTTTCATCTTTTATGATCAGGAATAGGTTTTGTCTTCTATGATCTGAAATTGATTTTCTCTTATATGATCAAGAATGTGTTTCTACTTATACGATCTGGGATTGGTTTTGTCTTCCACAATCTAGAATTGGTTTTATCTTGTATGACACAGAAATAATCTAGAATTAAATTTTTATCAGGAGTTAAATTGTAAGTCACATTATGTCTGGGGGTGGATGGTACAGCTTGGTTTAAATAGATAAATAAACTACATCACCAGTCGGTTCACACATACAAAATAAATACAAATCCCAGTGTAGGGGCCATACATTCAAATTCACACAAGACAGTCAGAAGGTTTTTTTTAGTTTTACAGGTATATCTCTCTAATAAGAATATGGAGCTGATGGAAGTTTTAAATGTCGTTGTGGTTAATTGTTGGGAAATTCTGAGGTTTAAAAACTGACTCCTTTTTTTCTTCATATCCAATTCACTTGTTACCTTCTATTGTCAGTCAAAGCGGTAAAAGAGGATTTAAGATGGAAGGAAAAAGACAGGGATACCTTAAGACTCAAATTTTGTTTGTGGGGTTTATGACTCATTTGTGGTGTTGAATGTTTTCCTGAACTAGTAGAAATAGTCATGCTTCCCCAGTTAAACTGAGGTGGTAAATGTTTAATGAGAAAGAGTTCCTGTTAAACGCCAGGATGCCCCACTTTTTAGCCATGCACTGATTTTGTTTCCTGTTGGAGGCCTCATGGGAAACTGTTACTTTTTTCATTCATTTTTATTTTTCCAGTTATTGTCTTCTTTTATTTCCTTTTAATCCCCACAAGAAGTCAAGATGTATTCGACTGTCAGAGAGGATAGTCAACAAGTGAGAGAGTAGATTTGAGTGAAAGAGAGTCTATCCGATCATCAATCCGGACAGTCAGTTTTGATCTCCAAATCAGAGAGTCTAGTTGATATCTGAAATGAGACTCTTGAGAAATATCAAATTGTCAGCCACTCTCTGTCTCTTTCTTCCACTTGCTTCAAGAAAAATCAATCGTATTTTCGCTAATTATCAACAAACAAATAATAGAAGTAAAACAGAAGTTTCTTACAATGGTGTCAGTTAATATTAAAAAGAGAAATATATTGCATCCAGAAAGAAGTCAGAAACCTGCTTACCTCTTGGGAATCAAAGAATTTAAACAACCTTCACAGAAATGATCATATAAGTTTTAACGGGGCGTGTGTTATATAATTAAGGAATGATTTCTTTTTTATATTAATCATTTTTCATTAATTATATTTTATCATTCAGTGTGGTTGGGCTTTGAACTATTTGAGTTAAGAGTTCAGGTGCATAGTCAATTGGTGCAGTTTACGCTCGCGCACAAAGGTGCGTCAATCACTGTTGTCATAATAAACCCTAGACAGGAAATGGGGATGGAATGTGAATGATGTCATGCCCAGAAGAGAGGGTCCTGAGAATTTGAGGATTTTGAAAAGACGTGAGTTGAGATTTGACTACTGAGGCATACAGTTGAGTTTTCTACCGTTGCGGCAGCAGTTAATTTTTTCGGGTCTCGACCAGCAGAGATGAATTAAGATCTTAAACATAACAAGATGCACTGTGCATTGAGGGGGTGGTCAGTATAGTAAGACTTGTGTCTCTCTCCTCTTGTCATCATGGACCGAAGTCAAGAAATTAATAAATCATTCGTATCTGAAACAACAGAGTCCACCTGTGTTTTGTATTTGTGTATGTATTGTATTACTGTTGTGATTGATATCATTATGGTTGTGGTATACAACAGTGTGGATAACACCCCATTTATTATAACGCATTAGGTTATCCCAAAGAGAGTAACCTAACACAGGATATGCAGAAGGGAACAGGACAAGTCAATTCATATAGTAAGACATTTAATTGTATACAATACAAACAAGGAACTCTGTTCCCTTCCTAGGCTATACAAGAGTCACATATGTTCAAGAAACAAACAGAAAAGTCCATGTAGCAAATAAGTAGAAACCACTTATTCTTCTTCCAAAGTAGGAAGGCTCCATGTACTCACTGCCGAGAAGAGAGCCATCAGGATTCTTCGGTTCACCTTGTCAGGTTACAAAAATAGACTTGTGATGTGGGAGAGTTCCTCAAACACTGTGACAAAGGAGGCCACTCCGTTTAGTCTCCAAACAATAGGGAAAGAGTCACCAAATGTAGCAGTCCATTACACACTTCTCTTATTACAAGTTAGTCATTTGTTCTTGCGGCTACAACAGTACACAAATTAAAGTACGATGAATACAATACATGATCTGTTTCAGTTCTGCTCTAGAACATAGTGCTAGTGACTGAAGGTTATCCTTATATGTTTGTTGTCTTATCACAACTCGAGCTAATAAAAAAGAGGTGACTCAAAATGAAATGAAACATGTGACTAGTAAATAAAGAAAAGACTTTATTATCGTTTGATTACCGCATCAGGGTTCCTTCCGTATGCTGCTACTACTGCGTCAGTCATCGTGTCAAGGGCTGCTGTTGCTGCTGGATTGTCTTGACCAGGTGCGTCATCGTTCTGGAATTCCTCAAAGGGTGATGATTGCTGGCTTCTGCCATCGTTGATATTTGTCACCACAGGAGGTGAATACCGTTCTAACCACTAGCTGAAATCTGAGCTGGTTAGGAGCTCCAGAAATCAGCCCCCACCTTGAAAGACATATGACTGATACTGATTGGTCAAATAATTCTTCATTACCTAATTGTCCTAGAAGTGATAGTTTTGACTTGTTTTTGCCATGTGAGTGATGAAAGAGAGTCTCGACAGGTTAAGACAAATTTGAAGATAAATCTAACAATATATTTGTACAGGTGTTGTAAGAGTTATTATTAAAATGTTGTACAATCATATACATGCAGAATACATATACATATATATTGACACAACGAATAAGACACGCGAAGACTTCTTTAAAAAAATATACCTCTCACTTTATTGTAAGTTTGTGTGTGAGAGGGAGTTGGAGACTGAACAGAACTACAATATATTGACCCCCCACTCTTATGGCCATCAGCGTTGTGTCTTTCTTGTTCTCCTGATGCTCAACCGGAGGCTCGGGGGATCGGCTTTCTGCTGAGTGCTGGCTTTCTCTACTACCTCTTGTCACCAACAAGTCTCCAATTCAATCGGGGGTCCCAAAGACCCCTTCTGCCGGGTGGTGGCTTTCCCTACCACATCTTGTCTCCAAACCGACTGATCTCCAACTGTCTGACTTCCTGTCACCGAGTTATATAATAGTTCAATCGCCCACTCAATCTTTGGAATGGCATGTTTGATCGTCATCAAGCGGAAATAACTGTCATGCAGTTCACAGGTCACTCTCTTCCGGTGCATCAGTCTATGAGTGTACCATGAGATTTTTACCTTGTCCTATTTTTCAGCCAGCCCACCTACGCGATTTCTTCTCATAACTGCCATCAGAATATGTCACTTCCTTCCAGTGCATCACTTTGGAATGGCATGTTTGGCCGGGTCGAAGATCAATATACAACATTATATCCCTTGCAGAACAGTGAGCCACTTGTTTGAATTATCTAACTTGACAAAAAGCTTAAGTGGTGTCACTAGAGTTGGTTTTATTTCATATTTAGCTTACCATCCAGCTAAAAGGAGATACTCGCGGCGAAATGGCAAAAGTGCAGGACTACAGCCTTCGAGGCTGTAGTCCTGCAAGCTTGAACTCTAATTACGTTAGTACGTTTACTTTCGGACTGTATTGGAATTCGTTGAGGACACACGTGTGAATGGCCAAATTAGCCAATCACAGCCCTTCTGGAGGTCACCTGAGTCTAGCTATGAAACAAGGAGTCACAAAGAATCCTCCTCTTTTCGCCACTACTTGGGGTAGTCGTACAAGCCCAGATGGCGACGATTCAGGAAGCGAGTCCACCACCTAGCAACTAAGAGCCGACAAACGCAACCACTACAACGAACCTTGTGACAGTGTCTTTACAAATTACCTGAAATTGTTAAGTTTTTGCAGACATTTATCTGCAACCAAACTCTTTAAACTCTTTTGCTTGTTTTGTGTGTTGTATCTACCTGTTATATATTGTCAACCTTTTGTAGTAGAAGAAACTCGTTTGTGTCCTGTCTTTAAAATGGGGTGCCCATCTCTTCACTGCGTTCTAAGAACGGTTAATTCTCCCAAAAAACAGTGCTTTTCCCGGGGACAAAAATGCCCACAAATAATACCCTTGGGAAAGGTATTGAACCCCCTTATCCTTCTAGCTATGGACTAGACAGTATCATTGCTGTTCTTCTGGTATGATAACTTTGGCATTAAATAACCCTTCAAGATTGATATGCCATTAAACAAAGAAACCAAAGCATCCGGCTGAAATAAGCACAGGGTCGTTTTATAATGCAAGGTGTCATGTTACAATTAATTACCATGACCAGAAAATCAGGCAAAAACTGTGTGTGGCATACTGAACCACTGGGCAGCTGTTTCAACCTTATAAGGTCTCATCAGCAGTGAATACCGTGATCTCTCCCATTGCAGATCAAACCAGCAACCACAGAATGCAGAACTGAAGCCTTACCACTAGGCCACAAGAGGTGCCCGTGGTGTAGTCGTTATCGTCGTAGGAAATGAACACGGCGACTCGAGTTCAAATCCTGGACGAGACTGATTGCATTTCACATAGCACTAATACCCTTGGGAAAGGTACGAATCCAAAATATTCTCCCTCCAGCTATGGGTAAATAGTAGGACAGACTAGGTTCTTCAGCCTTGGTGAGGCAACTAGTCTAGGAGAAGGAAAACTCTGAATTCAAACCTGTTAAACTCCGCTTAAAAAATTGACCTTGTGTCATATCCTGCCCGAGCGGAGGGGTTGGGTAAATAGTACCACTAGGCCACTGCTCCACATCGCATACATGCATTGCCAAATTAGCTAGTCATGGTAAATGCGCAGCCAATTAACCTGATGTGTTTGGTAGTTGTAGTTGGTTTCAGAAGTCTCGTCGAAGAAGAATCAACCTATTGGACGCTAGTCAACTCGCTTAACTTGCAAAATGAACTGATGGATGTGCACCAATCAGACATCAGCAAAATGCTGCGATTTTCCACTTCAAACTTAGTCTCTTTTATGTTCATCAAATCTCGCCACTTCACGTAGGCTTATCTCGTTCTCCTCCATAAAACAAATCACACCTCTTGCTTCCTTTTCTTCTTCTGATTTCCACGTGCCAGCAGCAGAGAGAGTACACCTTCTGTTTCTTTGAGGTAGGATTGTTCGTGGTATTAATACTACAGTAGTTACATCCATATTCTTACAAATGACATCTCCGAGGCTACTTCTTCCCAAAAGAATTGGAGATACGCACCTGCTTCATCATAACCTCATAGGTAAAGAAATAGGTATACATTTTTTTTTTAATTTTTAAATAGAGGAATTATATTATAAACTGAATTTTGCTCGCAGTGTTTGCCGAATTTTCGGGTCATGGTAATAGAATTTATAATATAATTACTCTATTTAAAAATTTAAAAAATGAATATCTCACGTGGTAGTTTTAAAAATCGCTTAGATTCTGTCGGCATAGGAGCGCCTTAGGCATCAGACAATGAACCAAGACCTTTTAAACGATGGGGCTGCCAGAAGAGAAAGCCCTCTGGGTTGGTGTCATGTTATATAATTACGGAATGATTTTTTTATATTAATTATTTTTCGTTAATTATATTTCATCATTCTGTTTGGTTGGGCTTTGAACTATTTGGCTCTTAGTACAGGTGCACACACATTGAGTACAGTTCACGCTAGTGCGCAGAGGATATAACAATCACAAATGTCATAATAAAAACCCCAGATAGGAAATATGACTGGGGTGTGAATGACATCATGCCCGGAAGCGATAGGCTGAGAATTTGGTAATTTTGAAAAAGACGTTAGTTGAGATTCGACTCTGGGCCGGGCCAGTCCAGCTGGGGGTTGACTGTGGACGATGTAGGAGTCAGTTGGTTTGTCTGCCTCAATGGCAGACAGTCGAAGTTGAAGTCTGACCATGGAATTCTGCAGATCTCTACCGACAGAGATCTTGATGGCTACGGGATGCGCAGCGCATTTGTTGGGTCAGATAGTACAGTCAGCATAGTAAAAATTGTGTCTCTCTCTCTCCTTGTGTCGAAAAACTAAAGTCAAGAAGTTTATAAACGTTTCGTACCTGAACAACGGAGAGTCGTCAGTGTTTTGTATTTCCCTGCATCTGTATATTTGTATAGCTGTATTGTGATTATACAACAGTCACCCAGAGCATAAACTCGTAGTATTGCCCACAAGAACTTTCACCGACACCAGAATCCGTAGTTATGTTAATTCTTTTTTTCGTTTTTTTTTTATAATTTAATGGGGGAGGTCAACATGGAGTAGTGGCAGAAGTGTGACATCATAGTTAGTGAGTTCGAACTCCAGTCACGGTATTGCGTTCACTTTTGAACTAATACCCGAGGGAAAGGAAAAGGTATAATCCCCCTGATCCCCGAAGCTATGGATTAAACAGTACTACTTTGGGAATAAATAAAGATAAATAAAAGGAAAATAAAACAAATTAAATTAAAAATAAATATAAAAAATTCAGAAACTCCCAGAAGCTCCTGACAAGAAAAGGGGCGGTGCATGTGCAAAGAAGGAACCCTCTCGGCAAAAAAAAAGCTCGTGCTCTTTCAGCAGTGACCAATGGAGTGACAACATCTAAATCTTTCCTTCTACTGGTGGAAGGCGCCATGCGTCCGTCTTATGACAATGCGTTGGCCAACCTTTTCACTTGTAGCAGCCGTCTCTTTAAGCAAAACCTACAGTAGCAAAAAGAATTTTCGTATTTTGGTTTGGCGCGTAATTTAATTCGACGCATAATTTCACTCAATCAGGATGACTTATCTTATTCAACCTGGATCTCCTTTCCGGCCAGCAGAAATTGGGGAAGCTACCAAACCCAGTCTTTTCGCAAAACGACTTGGTCCTGTACAGACGTCCCATCTGCCTGCTCTTAAATAGCAGCAGCAGCATAGACACAATGAGGGAACCTATCTAATTTATGGATCCCTTGCGTCTATTTCTCTTAGACCAAGGGATCCCAGTTGAATATGAATTAGATAAATTCAATACGCCACACACAGGAACAACTTTATTTCACCCCCAAAATTGGCTATGTCGATTGCGATGTCTAATTCCACTCCGGCACCTAGCGACTATTTCACCTCTGACAATATTTTCTGGAGACATTCCGCTTCTCCCCGAAACAACCAGAAACAAAAACTCACAGTGACTCCAAAGTTTATTTCCTCCAACGGCAAACATGACTTTCGCTACATACTGAGAACATACCTCCCTCATACGTCCAACAACACACGCTGCCATCTCAAATCTCTCATAACTCCATTTCGTCTCTTTACTTCTTTCCTTTCCCACGAGGCTTGCAGCACAAACGCAAACTCAATATTCCATGCTGCCATTAAAACCTTCATGTAAAAGCTAACAGCATCTTCGTACATCTTGGAACTCCGCTTCCTTTATCTACTTTTAAAACTTAGCGAGGAAGTAACCAAACACACACACGCACGTTACAACTTTTCCTCCCCCAGCAATAACAAATATTCTCCACGCTAAACTACGACTAAAAACACCAAATAATGGACTCGTCAAAATCACAACTGGGGCGCCATATAATAGACTTAAGATTTACGACTGAAAACACTGAATAATGGACATATCTCCTCAAAAGCGTCTAACTCATTGTTAACGCCTTAAAAACCAAATTTGGACATATATACCCGAGAACGACTAACACATTTTAACACCTTGAATGGGAGACGCAACCATTTCATTTGCATTCCAGAAGAATTTTCTTACTCTCTGAATAACCATTTACAAAGCTCTTTGCTTCGATGTGGCACAAGGCCAAATGAATGGGGCACCCAATGTAGGTTCGCTAGTCTAGCTTGCTAACCGTTACACCACCATTCAGAGAGTAAGAAAATTCTTCATATATAAAGATGAACAACAGTGATCAGACAAATAGGAATATTACTTTATATATATATATATATATATATATATATAAAGTAATATTCCTATTTGTCTTATATATATATATATAGTAAAGTATATATATATATAGTCAAGTAAAGTTGGCGACTTTAGTCGAAGGTGACCAGAAGGCTACCTTATCAATAGCTACACACCGAGGTGTAGGGGAGAGCGCTACTCCTTTCCCTGGATTGCTCCACTTTACCCCTGATCCCCACCTTATAATGCTGAGTGTTAAACAATGAACCATTTTATGAGTATTTGACATGACTCGATCTGGGATTGAATCCCGGTCTCCCGGACCATTATATATATATATATATATATATATATATATATATACATATAAAACAAATAGGAATGTTTCCTTTTTTATAGTTCCAAACTAGTTTCGACCAAAGTCATTGTGAGGAGAAATTGTTAGGTTGAAAAGAAAGGTGGCATTTTTTACGGTTTATATATATATATATATATATATATATATAAATGATATATACATATGTATAAATAAATATATATATAAATAAATATATATATAAATATATATATATATATATAAATATGTATATATATATATAAATAAATGTATATATATATAAATATATATATATATATAAATATATATATATATATATAAATATATATATATATATATATATATATATATATATATAAATAAAAACGTATATATATATATATATATATATATATATATATAATATATATATATATATTGAAGAGTGTATATTTAGGCAGTAAGTTATTATTCATAAATAAAATAGCGTTTAACACAGGAACCAACATAATAATTATTTTTAATAACTAAACCACTAAGTCTATTAATAAACCTTTTTCAAACCGAACGTTTTAAAACAAAACGCTGAAAACGTTCCAACCAATAACTTCAAAATAAAACGCTACAAATAATTAAAACGGTAAAAACTCAAAAGTCCACTCAAACTACACAACCCCTGATGACGACCAAAAGTATGGTCGAAAGCGATTGGGCAGATGATATGGGACAATTCCTTTTACCATCGAGATCAGGACACTAGAAAAATAACCATGAGCTTGAAAAGATAAAATTTAAAATAATGAACAGTGTTTCATCGTCCTTCAACAAAACATGCTTGAATATATATTATATATATATATATATATATATATATATATATATATATATATATAATATATATATATATATATATATATATATATATATATATATATATATATATATATATATATAATATACATATATATAAAGTGTTCACCAATGGTCCGGGAGATCTGGTTCATTCCAGGCCGCGTCAAACCAAAGACATCAAAATGGTACTTGATACCTCCTTGCTTAACACTCAGCCATATAAGGTACGTATCAAGGGTAAAGTGGAGCAATCCTGGAAAGGAATATCGCCCTCCCCTACACCTCGGTGTAGTAACTATAGAAAAAGGACCCTTCTGGTTGCCCACGACTAAGGGAGACAACTAACTTACCTTTCACTTTATATATATATATATATATATATATATATATATATATATATTTATATCCATTAGTCTGAAGAATGTTATCTGATTGTGAATATTGTATCTTTGTTAGATTTGTGGCCATTCGTGTGGAAATGTTGTTCGACTAATATTAGATTATTCTAATCCATAGATTTAATCCTATGTCTGTAGCGATTTAATCTAAAGTAAAACGGCCATTCTGTCTTTCCAACCTATTGTATTTGGCAGCGTGTGCATTCCAGTAAATAAATTATATTTTTATTCCAGTAATTTGATTCGTGGTAAATTTTGAAATTCTTTTTCGTTGTGAAACTAGTGAATGATTTGATTGATTTGATGTTTCGTTTGGTTGGATTTTAAGACATATCAACCATTGTACGTTATTTAATACTAAATCCTGTTTTATACATGTCTATCAAATATATATGGCCCAGTCGGCTGGGGTTGCAGAATACACCGACTGCATCTGGCAGAGGAGTAAGACACCCCAACGATGTTCTGGATATGAGCACTAAACAATCTGATGGTGAGGCTCCAGAAATGCTGGAGCTTTTGTAGAATCTGGAGCACCCCTCCATTGCCATCGCTCCCAGGTTCACTCTGGCCCGAGGCCGCAGACACTAGCTGGTGGGGTCTTACCCTCTTCAGAGAAGCATTTGGTGTATTCTACAGCTCTAGCCGACTGGGACACAGGACACTCGTTGAGTGGTGGGAGTCTTACCTTCTGCAGAGATGCAGTCGGTGTATTGTACAGCCCCAGTCGACTGAGCAAGACAATTTAACAAAGGAACAACGTGAAATTCTTATGGAACTCTAAACAAGAAAAGATCTGATCATAACAGATGTGATAAAAGTCGAATGTAGTCATTTATCTAGCGGAGTGCACAGGCTGCCAAATACAATAGACTTGAAAGACAGAAGGGTTTACTTTAAATTAAATAACTACAGACAAGACGGAATATCAAACAAGCGACATCTCCACACTAAAGAGTAGCTTTCTGAAACTAGTTGACAAGTTATCTACCTAGGAAGCAGTGTCTCATCAACCGAGACAGACATGAATACGCGACTAGCGAAAGGCATGGACAGCTAACGATAGACTATCGGTCATATGGAAGTCAGACCTGACCGATAAAATAATATGCAGTTTCTTCAAGCAACATACTGCTATATGGATGCACTAAATGGATCGAGAAAAAGCTTGATGGCAACTACACTAGAATGCTGCAAGCAATATTGGACAAGTCCTGGAGGCAGTACCCCACAAAGCAGCAGCTGTACGGCCACCTACCACCCATCACGAAAACTATCAAAATTAGACGAACTAAACATGCAGGACACTGCTGGAGAAGTAAGGACGAGCCCATAAGTGGTGTACTTCTGTGGACCCCTTCATATAGCCGAGCAAATGCAGGACGAACCTATTATACAGCAACTCTGTATGTAGCCCTGAGGACCTGCCGGAAGCAATAGACGATAGGGAGGGGTGGCGAGAGAGGGTCAGAGATATCTGTGCTGATGGCGTGACATGATAATGATGACGATGATGATGAAATAACTACAGACACAGGATCAAATATATGGATAAGAACAATCTTATATAATTCCGCACAGTCACAACTTTACCAAAGATGAAAAAAAAAATGAGATCATCATCATCATCATCATGTCGTGCTGGTAGCACGGATATCCCGGACCCTCTCTCGCCACTTTTCCCTATCGTTCATCGCCTCCGGGAGGTCTTCTGGACTACATATAGATAAAAAAAGGCAAATAGATAAAAAGTCTACAAACATGTGCCAATGTGGACTTAATCCCCCGACCTAGAAAGAATTAAAATTCAACACCCATTTACACCTATGCGAACAAATGACTCCGACAAGTTGTGACAGATTTGAAGGGTTGTCCCTTGAAAATAAACCCAGTAAGAAAAACCCACACAAACAAATAAGCCGGTCAAGTAACGGCTAATTTGAAACACAATCCCCTATCTCAAGTCTAATAAAAACAAATCTAAACAGTAGCTCTCGCGGGAGAGAGGGAGGTTTATAGTAATTTACAAACCTTTTTCTTAGATGTGACACTAGGCTGTATGAATGGGGCATCCAATGAGACTCGAAGTCACTCGCTAACCCGAGGCAAATTTATATGGGACCGAACGGACTCACTTGGATCGGAGAATATTTTTCAGACAGATACTTATACTATACCAACGGTACATTATCTGCTCTTCTTAAGAACTGAATACTCCAGTTAGCTGATAACGTATATGTAAAAATATATATATATATAAAATTCTTTCACTTACGCTGAAAATGACGATGGCTCAAGGGTAAGATGTCCAACTGACGTCGGGTCAGCTGAGTTTCGATCTCAGCTTAAAGCATCTCGCAAGTCTAGCCATACTGGTGAGTTGCAATACAACGAAACAGTTTTCCGGTAGATGATTATATATATATGAAATGTCTTCTAAATAGACATTTTTGTCAAATTAATATTAATATTAAGTATCTAGAATACTTGGAAACAAATCGACTATTTAACAGTAACATTAATTTCATTAAAAATTAGAAATAAGATGTTATCTTTACTTCAAGTATAGTGTTTATTGTTTGTTTCTTGTTGTTGTTGTTTGTTTGGGTTTTGTTTGTTTGTTTGTTTGTTTTTTAATTAAGTCTCTTCTCGCTAGGAACACCCTCCGGGATTCACTGGTTTAAAAAAAAAAACTAATAGCGATTTAAATTATAGGTACTGAATTCTTTAAAATTAAAAAAGCGGAACCCTTAAATATTCACGTATAGAGATATCTTTTACGAAAAAAAAATTTTTTTTTAATCTCCTAGACGGAAATAAGGTAGACATATCTACATCATATTCTAAGCACAAATAAATTTATGATAGAACCATTGAATTGAATTGAATTTTTCCCGTTAAATATACTTTAATATGTATATATATATATATATATATATATATATATAACTTGTAAGTAAATAGTTTGTAGATAACATCATTTATTCTATATTGACCATTGACCGATCCGTCAATCAGAGATGCACCTGTGTATATAAGCGGAAGAAGAAGCGGAAGCAAGTGAGCGTTATAAAAGAATATAGGCAGATGCCGGCGGCCGTTGAGTCAGTCGGTGACAGGAAGGCTAACCAGCTTGCAGACTGAGAACTCCCCGTGGGGGCTGTTGGCCTCAGCGACCCCCGGTTGAGCAACCCCAGCCAAGAGGTGGAAGAAGTGCTAAGTGGGTTCTTGAAGATAACACATTGTGTTATGATCAAGAGAAGAAGTTGGGTCAATATAGCAGTCTGTCCCTGTCCATCTCTCACACACCACAGAAACATCAACCCTTTCGAAAATAAATTGTGAGACATATATTTTTATAAAGAAGTGTGTTCGTTCGTTCATTGAAGTTCGTATATTATGTTTGATTATGTTTCTGCTTATATTTGTATAACGGCTATACAACACATTTTTTAACAAGTTAGAGATCATTTATTTGCACACAGTTTAATAGTAATTCTATACTATCAAGTATTCTCTCGAATTTAAAATTAATCATTAGTTTTCATACCTTTAAATTGTTTCAAGTTTTACTATTTAACCCTAATAATTCCATTTAATATTGATCATTTGTTTTCACATAGTTAAAGTGTTTCGAGTATTTCTACTTAAAATTGGTAATTCTATTTTTCAAGGTTTGGTTTGGTTTCTTTGTTTAATGGCATATCAACCTTTGCAGGTTATTTAATGCCAAAGCTATTCTCCTAGAACAGTAGTGGTACTATTTAACCCATAGCTGGGAGGATAAGGGTGTTCATACCTTTCCCAAGGGTATTTGCCCAAAAGTGAA
Source organism: Sepioteuthis lessoniana (assembly GCA_963585895.1). NCBI lineage: Eukaryota > Metazoa > Mollusca > Cephalopoda > Myopsida > Loliginidae > Sepioteuthis > Sepioteuthis lessoniana. Next base: position 44,391 of record CAUZXS010005956.1, read on the forward strand.
GGTTACAGCGCGACTGGAGTATGAACTCGCGTACTACGATTCCGCAGTCCATCGCGTTAACCATTACACCACGTTTCGATTCTTGTTATGCCCTCTCCCAGTATAAAATGTTTTCATATCTATTCTGATTTGGTGGAAAGTCGTATGAATAATCGTGAATTTGAGGGTCCGCAGCGTGTGTTTGTGATTAGACAATAAGATGGTCCTGAGAATTTGAGGATTTTGAAAAGACGTCAGTTAGATTTTGACCGTTGAAAGATGTAGGTGGGTCTTCTGCCGTTAAGGCGTGAGTTGAGTTTTTTACCGTTGCGACGGCGGTTTAGTTTTTTGGATTTCGACCGGCAGAGATGAATTGAGATCTTAAACATCACAAGATGCGCCACGAGTTGGGGTGGGGTCAGCATAGTATGGTTAGCATAGACTTTTAAGAATTGTGTCTCTCTCCTCGTGTCGCCAGAAGTTAAAAAACCCGTTCGTATCTGAAACGAAAGAGTCCGCCTGTATTTATGTATGTATTGTATTACGGTTGTGATTGATATCATTATGGCTATGAGTAGAATACAACACTAGAACCTACATACAACTGCTCTGTGCCGATACAAGATGTGGCCTTGAACAGCTACCGGAAGCGATGGACGATAGAGAAGGGTGGCCGGAGAAGGTCAGGGAGATCCGTGCTGGCGGAGCGACATAATAAATAAATTTAATGATGATAAGATTTAATCGGTTTTTAATGATTAAATTTTTAAAAAAAAGCAATCATTTCGATAATGGTGAATACAGAGAGTATTTAAAATGCGTGAGAATTTTCTTTATAGCAAGGGTCTCAAACTCGCGGTTCCAAAATACTGGCAAGTGGCAGAACAATTTTCGTGATTAATATATTCCTAAAACTCGACCACACCAATCAGCTTGGACAGTAGAGTACACCGACTGCATCTATGTAGTCCTGGATAGAACGCAAAACATTCAGGAGGTGAGGTTCCAGTCCTGGAATTCTTGAGAATATGGAGTACCTTTTTATTGCCATTACTCCAAGGTCCTCACTGATCCAGAAAGGTAGTACCTGCTAGTTTTGGTTTGGTTTGGTTTTATGGCATATCAACCATTGTAGGTGATTTAATTCCAAATCCATTTATATATATATATATATATATATATATATATATATATATATATATATATATATAAACAGTTCTATTTCAAACAATTCAGTACACAGTTTAAATGTCAAAATATTTCTGTTTCAAGCTATTCAGTTTAGTCAACAAAGTTAAATGGTTCCAAGTATTGCTATGTATCACTAACAATTCAATTAAACATCAGTCATTTATTTACACACAGTTAAATGTAAAAACTGCTCTATTTCTAACAATTTAGTTAAGCATCAATACACAGTTGAGTTCTATTTGACCCATAGATATCAGGTGCTACCACTCCAGGCCAAAGTCGACCTAGGAGCGATGGCCATAAAGTGGTATTCCGCATTCCCCAAAGCTCCAGCAACACTGAAGCCTGACCACCAGATTGTTTAGTGTCATATCCAGGGGAAGTCTTACTGTTGTATATTGACCTTCGACCCGGCCAAACATGCCATTCCATAGGGATGCACCGGAAGGAAGTGACACATTCCGATGGCAGTTATGAGAAGAAATCGCGTAGGCGGCTTGGCTGACAAAATGGGACAAGGTAAAATCCCATGGTACACTCATGGACTGATGCACCGGAAGAGAGTGACCTGTGAACTACATAACAGTTATTTCCTCTTGATGACGATCAAACATGTCATTCCAAAGATTGAGTGGGCGATTGAACTATTATATAACTCGGTGAAAACAGGAAGTCAGAGAGTTGGAGATCAGATGAGTTGGAGACAAGTGTGGTAGGGAAAGCCACCACCCGACAGAAGGAGCCTTTGGGACCCCCGATTGAGTTGGAGATCAGATGAGTTAGAGACAAGATGCGGTAGAGAAAGCCATCATCCAGCAGAGAGCTGGGCCCCGGGCCTCCGGTTGAGCAGTCCTGGAGAACGAGAACGACACACGGCTATGTCCGGGGGGGGGGCTGGGGAGGTCAATATGTTGCAGTTCTGTTCGGTCTCCAACTCCCTCTCTCACACACAACCCTTTCAAATAAAGTGAGAGGTATATATTTTTTTAAGATGTCTTCGTTCGTCTTTTATTCATTGCGTCAATATGTATTCTACTTGTACATGTGTCTATATGCATATTTGTTATGTGGCTATACAATATTACTCCTCTGCAGAGATGCAGTCAGTGTATTCTACAGCCCCAGCAGACTGGGTCATAGTACTTGCTCGGATCTCATCTGTGAATCAAACAGAACTGTTTGATCATTTAACTGTGAGCGAACAAATCAGCTCTGGCTCGTTTAAAGATGTTCTCTATAAGCTAATCGTTTACAAATCATATATTTAATAAGAATATGAATAAACAGAATTTACCCTTCAATAAACTCGAAGGATTGATACGCCATAAAACCCACTCAACAAACCAACAACTCGGCAATTTGTCTCTCATCTTTGACCATGAGAAGAATAGGATGTATTTTAATATCACAGTTGCTTACACCATAAGATCAAAATTTGAAAAGTAGAAATAATCCAATTTTATAAACATTTAACAAGCTTCTTTTAATAAGAAAGTAACTGAAAACTAAACCGGTTTGTTTCAGAGACCTATTGTTGAGATTCTTCCGCCAAGCTTCCGGTGAAATGCGCCGTTGACCCGACGTTGGGTTCATCTACCTTACTTCACATCCACCATGCTGCTTCCCATATTTTCTGAGGTTTTAATTGTGAGTAAAAAGGAATTCTACTATATGGATGCACCACTAAACGTATAGAGTGAAAGAACTCCACAAGAATCCTATATTGAATAAATCCAGGAAACAACATCCCACAAAACAGCAGCTATACGGATACTTAGCTCGCATCGCTAAAACCATCCAAATAAGATGATCAAGACATGCGAGACACTACTGGAAAAGAAAGGACGAACATTGCTTATGAAAGTGACGTTCTCCTATGGACCCCTTCACATGAATGTGCAAACGTTGGCCGACCAACAACAGCTATGTACAGACACAGGATGTAGTCTTGAAGACCAGCCGGAAGTGATGGAAGATAAGGACGAATGGCGAAAAGGATAGAAAGTCAGGGAAATCCGTGCTAACAGCACGATGTGATGATGATTGTGAAGGTGGGGGTGACACACACAACAGAACATGGGGATTTTTTTTGTTGCATAACGTAAGAAGAGGTACATTTGTTTGTTTGTTTGTTTGTTTAATGGCATATCTACCTTTAATGCCAAATCCATTTTTATACAAATAAACTGTTTTATTTCAAACAATTCAATTTAGCATAAGCACACAGTTTAATCATCAGAAACATTTCTATTTCAAGCTATTCAGTTCAGTCAAATAGTTTTAATTCAAACAATTTAGTTGAGTATAAGTATAGTTTTTTATTTACACACCGTTAAATGTCAAAACAGCTCTCTTTCGAATAATTCATTTTAGAGTAGTACAGTTTCGATGTCAAAAACAGTTCTATTTTAAGCAATTCAGTTTAGCATGAGTATGTAGTTCTATTTAACCCATAGATAGGAGCCTCTCAGGTGCTACTATTCTGGGTCAGAGTGGACCTGGGAGCGATAGCAGTGATGAGGTACTCCGCATTCCTCAAAGCTCCAGCATCACTGGAACCTCACCATCTGATTGTTTAGGGTCATATCATGGTCACTCATTGGGGGAGGGTCTTACCCCTCTGCAGAGGTGCAATCAGTGTATTCTGACCAGCTGACTGGACAAGGGTACGTTTGACAACTCATATTAGCGTGTAGGGTAGACTTAGGATGACAGGCAACTAATACGCACGGTAGAACAGGAGGAAGTTTGTTTTGTTTAATAATGTAAGAAGAAATAGATTTGTCAACTCATTCTAGCATGGGAAAGGTGTACCTGAGATGTCAGACAACATTTACAAATAGAAAATCATTGAAAACGTTTAAGAGCAGATTGTTAAATAAACATAAGTTGTGTATGCTAGTTCTTTAAATATCATAAACTTTGAATCGTTTTCTCTATTTTAATAATATTTATTGAACAATATATTGTGAATAAACCTTGAAATACAATAACACGGAAATCAGCATATTTACTAAAAGTGAAAATAGAATAAAGGAAAATTCACTCCCCATCTACATTTTCTACTAATTTACATATCCAAATTATCATCATATGAATATTCATTTTGATGAATAAAGCAGATTATTAGCTATACTGAAAATTACCATTATAACTGGTGGACCCCCATCATATCATATTTGGTCAACAGTTTATCTCCCTTAGAATGTAATGTGCTTTTTGAGTCCTTGAGTTTATACTGACAATTTTATTTTTGTTCTGTAAATTCTGTAACGAAATCATCTGCTAGATGATTTCTTGGACTGAGCAGAGATAAAGTCTACTTGATTTGGGTAGAGTTGTACTTTATAGCGGCTAACCTTCGGATAATTTTGTTAACTTTTCGTGTGTTGGTTGTTATAATTTAAGACCTAAAACCTAGCATATTTTTGAATTGAGCACAATTTCTCATATCTTCTATGCCCCATAAAGGTAAACTTCAACGTTTCAAAAATATGTCTCGTGTCGAGAACGACACCTTATTTTTTTTAAGGTAAAAAAATGGTGTTAAAAAGTCGTCCATTTCACCAGTCTATAGGGTATACGTTCGTGAAGAAACAGGACAAAAGAGCTATGCCCGTGCTATCTGATACAAGTAGAGACAAGGCATGAGATTATACTGCCAATTTGCTTGTTTTATTTTTTTTTTCGGTGTGGGAGGCTCTCCTGTTTTATATCATCTTTGTTGTGACGTCACATACGCATGCGCTGTTACTTTGTGCCTACTATTTTTTACAGTGTTTTAATTCCAATCGGTTCATGCTTATGTACAAAGATCTTTCAGGAATTTTTGTGATTATTCAACTTCAGAATTAGTGAGCCAAACCATCATTAACTTTATGATTGTAATACTCCTTGAGAGTTTTTCACATCAGCAAGTCTCTTCAAGGCTCTAGGACTCTTCTCAGTATTCTGGCCGATCTCAACAATGCTGTAGTTTGGACAGTCTCAACCCGTCCTGTTATTTCCAAGTCCTCCAGACATTGTACCAATCATAATAATAATAATAATTATTATTATTATTACTATCATTAACCTCTGTGAGTTTTTCACATCAGCGTTAACTGATGGTTTTCCACTTGAGTTTGAGAGACAGCAAGTCTGCTCAATTTTCCAGGACTCTTCTCAGTATTCTGGCCGATCTCAATAATGCTGTAGTTTGGACAGTCTCCACACATCATGTTATTTCCAAGTCCTACAGTTCTTTTACCAATCCTTTGTTTACTGTACCAAGAGCACCAAGAACAAATAGTATAACTGTCACTTTCATGTTCCACAGTTTTTTTCAATTCCCAAGCAAGGTCGTGGTACTTATCCCTCTTTTCGCATTCTTTCAATTTTACTCTGTGGTCCACCGGGACAGCAAAGTCCACAATCCTGTAAGTTGTCTCTTTTTTGTTGACTATCATAAGTTGTTGTTGTTATTATTATTATTATTATCGATCATATGGAAATCAGACCGAACCGATAAAATGAAACGCAGTTTCTTCCAGGCAGCTGTCGTATCGATACTGCTGTATGGATGCACTACTTGGACGCTAACAAAACGACTGGGGAAGAAGCTAGGCGGCAATTACACAAGAATGCTGGGAGCAGTCTTGAACAAGTCCTGGCGGCAACACCCCACAAGACACCAACTATACGGCCACGTGCCTCCCATCACGAAAACTATCCAAGTTAGACGAACCAGACATGGAGGACACTGCTGAAGAAGCAGGGACGAGCTCATAAGTGATGTACTCCTATGGACCCCCACATATGGCCGGGCAAAAGCAGAACGACCAGCACGAACATACATTCAGCAGCTATGTGAGCATACGGGATGTAGCCCAGAAGACCTGCCAGAGGCGTTGAACGATAGGGAAAAGTGGCGAGAGAGGGTCAGGGACATCCGTGCTTGTGGCACGACATGATGATGATGATGATTGCTGTAGAGAGAGGTGGAAAAATGAAATTAGGCTAACGCCTGGTGAGGTTTGAAACATGCGCAAAAAGATACCAAAATAAACCTCGTCTACGGAAAAGTAAACGGCATGATGATGATGATTATTATTATTATTATTATTATTATTATTTCTACACATGAAGCTAAAAATAGAGGTTCTGCACACATTTAATGCTTCTCTTATTGATATTCATTGCATTTAAATAACGGGTGCAGTTTAAGTGCATTTTAAGGACACTTTTGAAAGAATTAATTAATTCGTTTTAAATATTCTGAATTCTTAGTGTACAAATAATTACGTGCAAATTGTACGAGCGAAATCATTTCAAAACTTTATTTTTCGTAGCAATTCTTTTTAAATATTGTTTGAATTTTGTTTTTGTCTTGTATTTTCTTTGAATTTTTGAATATTTTTTAAATATTTTAATGAATTTATAGAAATTAAAGTTGTTGAGGAAAAATTCATCATAGTTCCTCCATTATCTATGAATATGCTTTAAAATTCATCACAGATGCTCAAAACAATTATTAGTATCAAGGCACATTTTTGTGTGAGCGTTATAGAGGAATGGTTCTTTCAAATCAGAAGATTTGAGTTCGTGTATTGTGATTGTATCGTCGTCTAACATTATCCCATATATTTTTATAAACATCTTTTTAGAAACCGGAAGACTAGACCGTTGTATCACTGTCTCAGTATAAATAAGCAGGCAAAAATCAGACTCCACAGTGGGCCGTATTTGCCCGCAGAAGAGCACGGTGACCTTTGTGTCCGGAGGATGTATTTGATCCTCTTCTGCTTTTTCCTGGCTTCATCTATGCCACCTGCAGGTGGGCGATGACGTCATTGACAAGCATTGTATTGCACAAGACTCACGGGTGTAGTTTAAGCTTTAAACAGACATCTGTGCCGGGCTCACGTTATATATCGTGTGAGTACCAGCCTACCACAGGCTCATCTGGCTTACATTGCACTAAGCCAATGACCAGCATAAGTCCAGCGGGGTTCGCACCTCTGCTCGTGCCCTACCTCTCCCAGCCTAAACCCCACAATAAAAAAGACCTTAAGTCAAGTCTTGTCTGGGGGGAGGCAGTGAAAAATAAAGAGCCATATCCACCCCGAGCAAAAATTTTTTAAAAGTGACACTGTTATAGCCGTTGTTTCCTCCTCCCACATTCTGCTTACTTCAGGTAACTCCATCCTACAATTACTTTACTTCTCTAACCACTACTACAACATCCCTTTTCATGGCAAGTCAATTAACACCCGAAGCTGACACCGGCAACGATGATGATGACCGACTAGAGGCTTATTAGCTGAGGTAGCCCAGTCAGACTTCATCAGCTCACTCGCAGTTAACACAGGTCAGCTGCCGCTCAACCACCAGAGCGTCGACTAACTTGCTTCAGAGACTCGATACGTCTAACCCTCAGGCCGTCTGTGGACTATCAAGCGATTTCGATGCACAGCAACCAGATCAGGCATCATTTAGACCCACTGTCAGCAAGAACTATATGACAATTGAGTCTATGGGTTCGACATTAGCAAACCGAACTTTCTCCAAAGACTTTTTCCCAAATAAAAATCGACTCTCAATGGAGGTGCCCGTGGTGTAATGGTTATCGTCGGAGGAAATGGACACGGCGACACGAGTTCAAACCCTGGACGAGGCTGATTGCATTTCACATAGCACTAATACCCTTGGGAAAGGTATGAATCCAATTATTCTTCCTCCAGCTATAAGTAAATAGTAGGACAGACTAGGTTCTTCAGCCTTGGCGAGGCAACTAGTCAAGGAGAAGGAAAACTCTGAATTCAAACCTGTTAAACTCCGCTTAAAAATTAACCTTGTGTCATATCCTGTTCGAGCGGTGGAGTTGGAAAAATATGGTAAACGATTCGCTAAGACCCGAGCCAAAATCTTTAACTCTGTGTTACGCAGAGTTATGGGCCTGTAGTCATCTAATCCCTTTCTGCCACCTTTCTTCAGCAATGTGATCATGCCCTTGGTAACGCTACCAGGGATGGCTCTCTGGGCGAACCAATGGTTGAACACATCCGTCAGAATAGGCATAAACATGTGCGGCAGCTTCAAGTACACTTCGTATTCAGTAATCACACCCTCGCAGACGGCCGCTTCAGCTGCCCCAAGGCAGGGGAAGTCGGCTAGATTGCACAAAACTCCTGAAGCGGGAGATCAGGACAGCGGGCAAAGCGATCACGAAAGTGCGCTCGAAAGGCATCACGTATCTCGCGATTCGATCGAAGTACACGCCTATCCGGGGACTTGACGGAATCGATATACCCACCGGGAAACCTTCGCACTTCTTCCACACGCGCAGCCGCGTTCGATTCACAGTTTCGTTGAGAACTCTTTTTAACCTAGATCTAACTACAAATCCCTTGTTGCGCTCGCTAGCCTCACGGTCAAGATCCCCCTAACTAGTTCTACGGTTACGGAGTCCACCTCAGCCACCGCCCGAGAAAGTCTATCTCCCATAGATTTCGCCTTCCTGATCCTATCTAGGTTGATTTGTCAACCGTACTTGATGGCGAAATCTCTAATCCTATGTTTAAGAGAACTCCACCACCAATTCCCGGTAACCGCCCCCCACTAACGCCCGCTTAATTAGGGATTCTAGCCGGTCCCGGAAATCCTGTATCTCCAGTAAGGAGGTATTGAACTTCCAGTAGCCGGCCAGAATAGGCCTATTAGCAAATCGCTGGCTGACCCTTGCAAGTTTACGGTCAGTCCACGCTATCAAGTGGAATGTGGGACAACTAACGAAATCGCTGTCAGCTCTTCTAACACTGTCCAAGTTAGAACCTACTCTGGCAGAGGGCGAGCTATCTAGCCACGTCCACATCTCCCTCCCTGGGTGATCCAGACGAAACCTGTCGACCAAGTCATGGCGAGCCATGAAGTCGACAAGGCTGTTTTCACACCTTCCCAACCAACTAGCTCCTCGCCCGACCTTACCTATCTTGGGATCAAGGATCCCATTCCAATCACCCATTAGGACTAGTGGCTTCGAATCGTCCAGGAATGGTGTCAACCGACGAAAAAAGGAAACCCTCTCCACAGGGGTATTGGGTGCATAAACCACAACCAGCCGGAACTTCAAACTTTTAACCGCAACATCGGCCACAACCAGTCGGCTCCCGTCACCTGCAAAAACAACGTCGACATCAAGGCTGCGTCCAATAGTAACTCGACCGTCCCTAGAGATTCCCCCCGACATCTAAGGGGTACCGTAACTTTATGGACCTATAGAAAGAAGGGGTGAACATAAATCGGGACCCTGCCTTATGTCCGCTTGAGTGGCTTCCGTAAGGAAGCGCCACAGCTTCTTTGAGCGGTTGTCCCTCATGCGAACAAAGGTGGTCACCATGAGTGCACCCTTGAAAAAGTATGGATTTTTTATATTTTTTTGGTCTATAACCTTTAGATCCCTGAGGAGCATTAATGAGCTACAAAGCTGAAAGTTTGCTGGGAGCTCCTCAGAACCCGTAGAGCACAGTGTTAGTTCTGGGAGGCATTGTCGGTCCTCCAGTATAATGGATTTCGCTCTGGGTCGAACCTTCGCCTCCCTGGGGGATTTTGAACTTCTGGTCTCAGAATTGGACCGGCAGAATAGCCTAGGAGTTGAGAGAGAGGAAAAGGAGGGTAATGTAAGGAAGAAACGGGGCTCAGGTGATTAATTTGGCGGGGGTGAAATTTGTTTTGTTGGGTATGGTACTTAGTTGTTTTCTTTTTATGGGGAAGGAGTGTTTTTGGAGGGCGATGAAGGCTATTTAGCCGGTGTCAGAGGTTGAGTTTGGGGTTGAGTCTGGGGTTGGGACTGTGATTGTGACTGGGGTTGGGATTGGATGTCTTTACGGAGTTTTTTTTTCTTTTTCTTTTAAGTGGGGACCATTCCCGCTATTTCTGCTTCTTTTTAGATTTGTGGAGGTTTCCATTTGCCTCCAGTTGTTTTACCGGTGGTTGATGTTTTTTTCCTACTTTTTTCTTTTTGTTTTTAACTGGTGATGATATTGTTTGTCTATTTTCCGCTGTTACATCTATTGTTGTCGTTGGTTTAACTGTTGTTGTTGTTGTTGTTGTTGTTGTTGTTGTTGTTGTTGCATCTGTGGTTGTTGTTACTGCTGCTTCTACTGGGTTTACTGCTGATTTTTTGTTTTGGAGGGATTGGGGTTTCTTCCCCTTACGGATTACCTGGGTCTACCGCTCTTCTTCGTTGGAGTGGTTCCCTGGCTCTGTTTTTTGCCAGATTTTGTTGTTGTTACTGTAGCTGCTGTTGCTGTTAAAATTTGCTGTTGTTACTGTGATTGTTGCTGCTGCTGTGTTTGGCATTTTGTTTGTTTGAGAGCAGGATTTGGAGAAGTGCCCCAACTACTTGCATGAACAGCAGAGAAGCCTCCTGCTCTCGACTATCACCATCATATTCTGGTCTTTGAACTTAATATGCGGTATGGCCTGGAAGCCCTCCCGGTTGAGGCACATATTGATGATGTCGTCACCGTGTGCCATCCCGACGGGCGACCTCGCAAGTGTGACATCATCTACTTCTCCGTATTTACTTAGGTATGCGGCGAGGACGTCTCCATTTAACTGAATCGGGACGCCACACACGGTGACTCTAATGTGTCAGGCCACGGTGATCCGGCTGGAGCTTATAGTGTCTTGTGGAGATGTTGCCTACTGCCAGCTTTTTAGCGAGGTCTTCCGAAGGAAGCAGGACATTCCATGTGGCAAAGCTTCGCCGACAGAAATACCGACATGGTATGCCTGCAGATCTTAAAACCTCTTTGAAGGCCTCTTTTTAAATCCCAGCCAGCCTTCTAGCCTTCAAATCTGTCACAACAAAGGACAGGGTTGTGGGTTCCACCGCTTCTGCTAACTCAGGAATTGGCAAGATCTCATTATCTCTAAAATATGGGGCGTATTTGCCCACCTTGTCCCTTTCGTACTCTTGGGGCGATTTTTTTAATAGACCAGGAGCTAGGTATTATTTCTGGCTCTTGGATTTTTTGTCCCAGTTGGATAGTGGATGTTTCTAGAGCCGGCCGTTGTGTACTGGCTCCAGCCGATTTGTCTAGAACGGAGGCTTCCATGTTGGATGAGAAGTGGTCATTTGGTGAGAGTGACTCCTCCATAGTTGCTTGAAAAAAGAAGGAGGAAAGGCCAAAATGATATTAAAAGACGAGGCTGAATGACTTGTGAAAACGGAGTTGGATGGTGTTAAAATAGAAGTCGATTAATTAACGCGAGTCGGCAGGAAAAAACAAAAACTTGTCCCACCCCAAAACAAAAACGGTTTGAGGGGGGCACTATAACAATAACGATGTGTGGTAACAATGTGTAACAAAAAGCTTCAATAAGGAATTTTAACAAAGACTTATGTCTGGACGCAGGAATCTAGCTTTCGCTCAAAAAAATGTACTAGCGGCAAAAGTAAACGGCAGCTGTTTTAAAAAAATCCGTGTGGCTTTATACAAAATAGCACCAACGGAATATCCAATCAAATGCGTCTCCGGGAGTCCTTCTCCAATAAAAAAAGGCAAAAACCAAGCAAATGGTTTTCTTTCCTAACAGAGAAAGTGATTGCACAGAGACGCACCTTGACGCTCAGAACTGACGAAAAAGTAAGTTTACTTTTTAATAGCTTGAAATCTTTTATGAAGGATGTTGTGCCTTAGAAATCACATGTCAAGCCACGTAATTTTTCAGTACAAAGTGCTATTTATTCAGGTGTCTCATTCGCCTAACATGCTACAAAGGGAAAAAAACTGTCCTTGTGTAAACCTAGGATGATGACAGCCACGTTTAATGGCAACCCCAGAGCAACAATCATCTCATGCTACAGCTCTACCAATGTTAGCGAAGAAACCAAACTAGCCACCTTCTACGATGAGCTATCCACTCTAGTGCGTAGCATTGCGAAACACAACCTGCTAGTCATTGGCGGAGATATGAATGCCCAAATCGGGAAAAACAGACATAACAAATACAGCCTACACAACACATCAAATAGAAATGGACAACATCTAACAGATTTCATGATAGAAAATAGATTAACTTGCCTCAATACAAACTATCAAAAAAGAGAGGGAAATTATGGACCTACACATACACGAACAACAGTAAAGCGCAGATAGACTACGTCTTTATAAATAAAAAAATGGAAAAATAGCGCGATGAATTGCGAGGCATACTCCTCTTTCGAGGGTGTGTCATCCGATCACCGAATAGTCACGGCAAAAATACGACTAAGCCTACGAAAAAACGCCACACGAACAGCGACCACTAAACACTATGACTGGGCCCTCCTTAACAACAGAGATATTAGAGATAAATATGTATTAGAACTAAGAAACAGATTCGAGACACTACAAGAGAAGGAAGAATAAAATACCCCAAACGACGAATATGAGAATTTCGTTAACGCACACCTCGAGGCGGCATCGAAGTGTATTCCAACAAAACCTAGAACGAAATATAGAGCCCCATGGGAAACGGAAGAGGTTAGAGAAAAACGTGTACTTGTGAAAACTGCTTCCAAAAACTATCGGAAGAACCCAACAATTGCAAATGCCCGGATACTAAAAAAGGCACAATATCAATTCGCAGGCATATATCTAAAAGAACAAACGGAATTCATACAAAATAAGAGAGATAAGATTAGAGACTCGGTGGAGGATTGGCAATCTAGGATAGCCTGGCAAACAATAAACGAAGTGAGTGGAAGGAAAAGCACAGCCAAAGCAAAACTGAAAGCGGCAAACCAACAAGAAAGAATAAAACTGTGGGAACAGCATTTTGAAAACCTACTAGCTAACCCACCGAACAATACGCAGGAACCGATCACCAGAATTATCAGTAAGCAATTGGACATTAAACTAGGACCGTTCACCAAAGAAGAACTCGACTCGGTTCTTAGAAAAATTAAAAATAGGAAAGCTGCAGGGCTTGACAAGATTCCCCCAGAAGTGTGGAAGACTAGACAATTCGACAACATACTGCTCCGACACTAGACAGATGGACGAAGGGATGCATCCTCCCCTTCCCCAAAAAGGGTGACCTCGGATTAGCCAAGAACTATCGAGGTATAACACTTACATCCATAGCAGCCAAAATCTACAATGCCCTACTACGAAACCGAATAGACAATCGACAAAATCCTGAGGAAAAACCAAAATGGCTTCAGAAGAAACAGGTCCGCGACCTCACAAATGTTGACCATCCGTAGAATACTAGAAGGCGTAAGGGCAAAAAACCTACAGGCGACATTACTATTTGTCGATTTTACCAAGGTTTTCGATTCCATTCACAGAGGGAAGATGGAAAAAATCCTACTACCATACGGCCTACCAGAAGAAACCGTAGCAGCAATAACGATTCTCAACAGAAACACCAAAGTAAAAGTGCGTTCATCGGATGGAGACACAGAATTCTTCGACATGGTAGCAGGAGTACTACAAGGGGACATGCAAGCCCCATACCTCTTTATCATCTGTCTAGACTACGTACTTAGGACATCGATCGATAACATTAGGGAAAACGGCTTCGTGATGACAAAGAAAAGAAACAGAAGGTACCCCGCAAAAACAATTACCGACTCCGACTACGCCGATGACATAGCGCTACTGGCCAATACACCCAACCAAGCCGAAACACTACTGCATAGCTTGGAACGAGCCGCTGCAGGCATTGGACTCCATGTTAATGCACACAAAACTGAATTTATGTGCTTTAATAAGAAAGGTGACATCTCCACACTAGACGGAACCTCTCTGAAACTGGTTGACAAATTCACCTACCTAGGAAGTAGCGTCTCATCAACCGAAAAAGACATCGACACACGGCTAACGAAAGCATGGACAGCTATCGATCATATGGAAATCAAACCTGACCGATAAAATGAAATGCAGTTTCTTCCAGGCTGCGGTCGTGTCGATACTGCTATACGGATGCACTACTTGGACGCTGACTAAACGGCTGGAGAAGAAGCTAGACGGCAATTATACAAGAATGTTGAGAGCAATATTGAACAAGTCTTGGCAGCAACACCCCACAAGGCACCAACTATACGGTCACCTACCACCTATCACGAAAACTATCCAAGTTAGACGAACCAGACATGCCTGACACTGCTGGAGAAGCAAGGACGAGCTCGTAAGTGATGTACTCCTGTGGACCCCCACATATGGCCAATCAAAAGCAGGACGACCAGCTCGAACATACATACAGCAGCTATGTGATGATACGGGATGTAACCCTGAAGACCTGCCAGAGGCGATGAATGATAGGGAGACGTGGAGGGAGAGGGTCAGGGATATCCGTGCTGGCCGCACGACATGATGATGATGATGTATCTGACAAATGATAAAATATCACATGACGTAAACATAAAAGGGTATCACTATCTGAATCTATATCCACTGAACGACCTCCCCTAAAAAAAAAGAAAGGAAAACCACCCCACAAGTAGAGGAGTATCGTTCTAAATTTAAAAAAAACCTTAACTATTAAATTACTAATTACAAAAAGACACCCCCGAACCCAACAAAATCTCGAAAATTATTGCGAAAGAATGGAGTAAAATAATCTTTAAAACAAATCAAAGCAACTCCATACGAAACGGAGAAAATATAGAATACACATTTTTTTAGCCTTAAAATAATCAACAAAAACATACATAAGAACATTCTAGAAATTTTGGATCAAAACTGCATAAGCATTGAAGTAACATTTTTAGATTTTTCAACCAATCAGTTAAAAACATAGAATAAGAACATTCTAGGAAAACAGAATCAGAAACTAATAAACAGACAATATTTAGGCTCTAAAATGAATAAGTAAAAATACGTTATCGGATTGGTCAAGAAACGTCTACGCCCTTAAATTTTACGACCTGCAATAAAACTATTTTTTGATCCACTACTAAAGAATAAATAACGAAGAATTAAATCAACCAGGTCAGTTGTCGGTCATTCAATTCATTTCTTCCACGACCAAAAAGTCATTGCGTCTACTATCCAAAAAGAGTTTTCACTAGAGGTCATGAAACCTGCAGCAGAGCCGCAATTAATATTCAAAGGGGAAGACTAGTGAACTTGCTTTCATCAATGCGACATGCTGTCACCAAAATCTTAAGAAAAAACACAGTGCGGACTTAATGAAAGCAAAAACCCACACTCATGGTCCATCTTCCATATGCACACACACATACCCACATAAGTAAGTAAAGACAATCATTTTTATCCAACTTATTTCGGCCAACCATGAAACCATTTATTTAATAGACTTTATTAACATTTAAACGCACACACACGTGTGAACAATCTTATTTTCATCTAATTGGCCATAACTTTTTTTTTACAAAGGCCACTCGCATATTATGTTTCTCATTTATTTTCATTCCTATTTTGTAATGAAAATTAATTTTTTTGTTTTCAATGTTCGTTGTTGTCATATTCCATCTGTTTCACGTGGTTGTAAAAAATTGTGTTGTATTTACGGTGGAACTAATCGTAAAATATGGACGAGAACTCACTCTCAATCGCTACATGCACCCACTACAAAAACAACTCCCTATATCTTTAAAAGTATGATATTTGTCGCTGCCTCCCACCAGACAGGACTTGACACAAGGTTAAAAGCCCGAAGGCCGATTAAAACAGGGGGTAAAATGGGGGAGAAGATCGGAAACGAGTCGAGACTCGAACCCTGCTGGTCTGTGCTGCTCATCGACCCACCAAGTGCAATGTGTGTCTAATGAGGCAAGCAGTTTCACGAATCCAAATTTGGATCCGGGCACGTATGTCGGGTTAGAGCTTAAACTAGACAACAAGGTCTAGTGCTATACATAGGGGACAAAGGTTGCAGCTCGCCCACCCAAAGGTGGCCCAACCAAAGTTGGGGGCCTTTCGGCCTCGAATCTGCCATTGTTTGATACCCCATCCGACACGAATACCAAACGGCCCATCCAAAGGACCAGTGAAGTATTTTTTAAAAGTATTTTCAAACATTCAAAAAAATAAAACCCCTCCCGACTAAAATAAAAGCATTGCTTAAATAAGAAAGACGCTTAATAATTAAGATAGTATTTAACAATGGAAATTCTATAGAATACGAAACTAACATCTGAAATGCCTTTGCAACAACAAATTACGAAACGACAAAAATATGTAACAGAAAAAAACTTTAATTTTTGTTTGGTGCGTAATTTAATTTGACCGTTAGAGTCGCCGAACATTTTCACCCAGTCAGGATGACTTGTCCTATTCAGCCCGAACCATATTTCCTAGCAGCACCAAAAATTGAAAAAATCCCGCGAATCCCTCTCTCGCTCAGAAATACCCAATTGGAACGGACGTCTATTCGTCTGCTCCTGAATAGAGTAGCAGCATCCTACACTATGAGGAGAGTCATCTTGTTCATGGATCCCTCGGGCCTATTCTTCTAGACCAAGGGAGTCAAGTTAAAAACAAATTACATGATACACTCTAACAACTTCCTACCTTCTTTCCTTACTACGAGACCTCGCAGCATACCAGCGTAAACACCTTTACTTCATGCTGCCATTAAAACCTTGATACAAAACCTAACGACGTCTTCTTTCTTCTCCGCCACCTTTATTTTCCATCAACATTAAGCGAGGAGATAACTACCAACGAAATACCGACGAAATACCAACGCAACCAACGAAATACCAACATAACCAATGCAAAACCAATTTAAACCTAAAAACCCAATTATAATAATAATAATAATGTTATCTCCATCGCTATAAATGTTCTATAAATTACTATAAAAACCTTAATACACTTAAGTAATACAAATTACCCCCCCCCATCACAAAATAAATTCGATTTAGTTATCTCTGTTTAAATATACTTACTACATCTCGACTAAAAACATTAAATACAAAATTATTGTTTAAAATAAAATAATAAGAAATTACAACACATCAACGTCATGCGATATTATCTAAGAAATGTTAGTACGGCAATCAAGATTGTACCCGAGAGAGACAAAAAATAAATGAATAAGCCTCTCATTGTCCCCAATATTGACTTCAACGCGAAAAAAAATTGCTTGTCACACAGTTATGTCAGGATATGATTTAAGTCTGGGTAGAGACAAAAGAAAAAAATAGTTCATTTCATTGGAATGTTAGGCTGGCAACTACTTACTCTCTATATCCACCTAGAAGCCCTTTCCGCGGCGTCTGTAATTAACCTGATCGATGTCATTTTATTCCTACCAGCCAAACACAACTTTGTTAACTCTTTACAAAGCGACTGGCCTTCGAACCCTTTGCAGCCAATTTTAACTGGGTCATAGTGAGCCCGCCATTTTTCCCTCCTGCGCTGCTCAACAAGTTCCTGGTATTTAGTGAGCTTCCTCTTGCAGGACTCTACCATGTTTTCCTCCCACGATACCGTCAACTCCCACATAATCACTTGCTTCGTCGTATTCGAAACAAGAAACATGTCTGGCCGAAGTTATGTTCGAACAATATGATCAGGGAATTTCAGCTGCTCACCCAAATCAACAAATAACTCCCAATCTGGGGCTGAGTTAAGTAGTGATGTTTTTTTTCTGACAATGCTAATCGAATATTCCATCTTGCCTTAACAAAACTGATCCTCCAACTGACAGGCTTGTATGTGCTGGTTCGAAGGCATTTGTTAAATACCTCCGCAATTACCCTCGTTACCTGATTATGACGCCAGCGATAACGTCCATCGCCCAATGCCCCAGGGCAGCTACTGAGTGTGTGTTTCAGCGATCCTCTTTTTCACACAGCGGGCATTGTGGAGTCTCAGCCTTCCCCAGGCGTGAAGATTTGCTGGGTTCGGTAATGTATCCTAAACAGCCTGGCTGAGGAATCGTATCTGGACGAAGTTTGAACCACAAATATCCGACCAGCCGACTTTCCTTTTCAAAATACCATCCCATCTAGTCCAGACACTGTTGGCCTAACACAACCATTTTGCCAAGTCTTTATTCTCCGACACATTGCCCTGACCTCGTTCTGGAGAAGGTGTCAATATTCTTCACTTGTGGTTCTCCTGATATCTTTGTTGGTGCAATAGCCTAGACCAGTACAATCTACACCTACCCTCCCAACCAGAGCCTTATGCCTCAATCTTTCTTCTGCGATTTCTAATTCAAGTGAAGCATTCCATCTCCTGCCCGTGCGCACTTCTATACCGGCTGTTGCTACTTTCGGGTCCTTTGAGTTCTTAAACATCATCACCTCTCTTGTCTTGGTGACCATGTATTCTTCCGTTTACCTCTTGAATGGAAGTAGTAGAGTTGTTGATCCATACAAAGCAATACTGCACAGACTATGCGGTAAACCCAACCACCTACGTAGGTAGCTGCTAATCTTCTCCATAGCTATTATAGTTGTCATAGTAATATCATATATCATGATAGGCCATAAAATTCTTGACAAGATAGTATGCTGGTAAATCCAAGATTTGAACCTACGAGGTAAATTTGATTTATCTACCACCATCTGTGACACTATGAGTTGGATATATGCACATACATGTATAAACACGTATATATATATATATATATGTGTGTGTACGCCCACGCACATGTGTGTGAACACACACACATCTACATACACACACACATATATATGTGGCAAGATGAGTTAGATTTGGCCTGGGTATCAAATTTCAAATGTTAGGAAAACCCATTAACTAGATTAAGGAAATCTAGAGAAGAAAATGTTTATACATCTGGCCACGGACGTGGGTAAGTGTTAAGTACTTGTCGGGTACTGGTCAAAAACTTAAAAGGGTCTGAATTTAAGGTCCCTGTATCGGAGAGGGCCAGTCTAGGAAATATTTTTATGTCCAGTTTTTTTAAGAGAGAAATGGCTCCCAAAAAAGTTATGGGATTATTCGTGGGTGTCCCATTAGCCGGAAATAATAATGAAACATTCTGTATGCATACAGGTGCATTTTGGATCCAAACAGTCAGACTTAGTTTGGGTTCGAGGAAAGTTGATTAGGCCGTGACAAAGAAACAACGAACAACGACATTACCAGCCGGACCCAGTTAGTTAAGATAATCTTTTGCCAGCCGAAACTCAAACTAGAATTGATTATCCACAAAGTGTTACACGCTCCCCATCCTCCCTTGACGTTTTAACTACAAGTTGTTGTGTTTTTGTTCTTTTCTCTTTGAACCTGCTTCTCGCTTGATCTGGCCCCACATAAGTTCTCGACGCGGACTTAGTAACTTATGCAACGAGCTGCAGAAGAGGGTATTATCACACGTCAACCATGAGTAAAGATCTCTTGTAGTATTCTGTATGGCTACAGTGTCCTTCATGCTGCAGTTGTACAGCCTTCCTAGGCCCTTCACTAGCTTCTCTCTCAAAGTTGGGATTATAGTACCCGCAATTGCAAAGCGGAATCTATCAACCACGACACCTCTTTTTATCACCAATGACTTAGACTTTGCTGGTTTGAATCTCATTTTTGCCCATGAAACTGGCCTCTCCAGCCTTTTAAGTAACCATCAAGAACCTGTGACCGAGGTGGTAGTCACTGTCAAATCATCTATGTAATCCCTAATCGGGAGCTGATGCACCCCTGTCTTCATTATAGGACCCCGATACTCCACCTCAGCTGACTTAATCAATATATTAAACGTGAGAGTGAAAAGGATCATTGAAATTGTGCAACCAGTGATAACGCTCCTTTCAAGCTGATTCCACCCAGACGATACCGCACCTGCGGTCATTTTAATGTAAAATTTAGCATAATAATCACACAAGTTTCTAGTTGCACTTGGTATATGATATCGTTTAAGAGCTCTTCTCTTAGTTTGTGCCATATAGAACCCTATGCGTTGGCCATATCCAACCACAAAACCGCAAGATCTCCTTTTCCTTTTTTTTAGCTTCCCTTAGAAGTTACGTTAACACTCCAGGGTGTTTAATACAACTGGGTATACCTGGGTATAACCTTTCTGAATAGACTTGTTGATGTACTCGTTCTCTATAAAATATCAAGTCAAACGACGAGACAATATGCAAAAGAAAATTTTACATTCCGTGTCTAAGAGAGAGATCATTTTAAATTACTATATCTTCACGGAATTCTCCTCCTTAGGAATCCACACTTCCTCAGAATATATCCATTAATCAGCGACTCTATTCCTCGTCCAGATTGCTCTTAAGATCCTCCAGAGTCGTCTTAAAATATATGGACATCGCTTATAAACAATGTATGGTACGCTGCTAGATCCAGGAGCAGAGGCTGATCTCAATGCCTTTACAACTTCCTGTATATCAGACCAGCTCGATACCTTTGAGTTGAATCCTATTGACGGCGTTACCGGGCTGATAAAAAGGGTCATCATTGAACTCAATTTCTCTCCTGGGATTACTGTATGTATCTCTAAGAAAGGTTTTTAGTTGCACTTGTTATATGATATCGTTTGTTCTTCTATGCATTTCAACTGACCGCTCTGCTTATCTCCTAGCAACTTCTTGGAAAAAGCGAAGAGGTTGAAAATAAATGCTGCTCATTTCCGATCCCTTCCCTTACTTCTTCTCCTGTGCCATTCTGCTCTCTGGATGTATTTGAGTTTGCGCCATAAAACATCTCGAAGCTCCGCTAGTGGTAATTTTTATTCGCTATTCACCTTCTTATGTTGTCGCTTCCGGCCTTTAAGGTCTTGACGGATGTTTTTTATTTGAATCTCTCTCCGGTTCTTATGCGGGGACCACTCTTCTGCCTCACAACAACGCAGCCAAATTTCTCTGATGCGAAACCTGTAATGATGGGAGTAGAATCCCTCAATTTCTTTTCAGCGTTTCCTTTAGATATTGCTTGTAACATTTTCGCACACATCATCGTCAAATCTCCCCCATTCCTCCGTGTTGTTTGCTGGCGGACATTTTATTCGCTGTTTCGTAATTCTGTCAAGGGATTGAGAGACAGGCACATGGAGAGACTGGGCTCTGTGGGGTGAAACTTGGCCGTGCTCCTCCTGCGTCTCACCAAGTTGGAGTCCCGTGCGCTGTGACTGACTCTCTTTCTCCCGAGATCTCATTTTAGCCTGGTGGATTCCAATACTCCTCAGATTTTTGCATTCCTAGCTGCAAATGTATTTCATTATCGTAGTCCATTGGCCGTTCAGGGTCGATGGCATAAAATCCATCCAGTTGGAGATCTCATCCTCCCCCCGCTCTTGGGATACCTTGGGAGTATTGATCCATTAATCGATTTGTCGCTTAATTGGGTTCCTCCAACTGGAAGATACTATCTGGGGTGCTAACACAAATAGACCCAAACGCTGTCTTCCCGAGCTGCCAACTATTATACCAGTAGTCGACAGAACTGTTCTCTGATCGTCATTTGGTCTCTTCCCAAACGTCACTGAAAATTTCAGTCTCATTTCAAGGAATATACCTGAGGGTGTATATAATGTACGTATATATATAAACATATATATATATATATATGCCTTTATATGATATATATAAATAATAAATATGGCAAAATATGTGATATGTTTTAATTTATTATGCATATGTATGCTGTAAATATGTTTATGTACTTACATATCTATATATATATATATATATATATACACCAATATATATATACGTGTTTATTATTATATATATACATAATTTTTATTATATTTACATACGTATGCATAATATAAAAATGTATATAATATATGTGTAATATGAGTACATGATACACTCACACACATACACACACACATATATATATATATGTGCGCGCGTGTGTGTGTGTGTGTGTGTGTGTGTGAATGTATGATATATATATATATATATATATATATATAATTGTGTGTTTGGGTTTTATGGTACATCAACAAAATCCATTTTTATACAAATAATCAATTCTATTTCAAACAATTCAGTTTTGTATGAGTAGAGAATTTAATTATCAAAAACATTTTTATTCATGGCTATTCAGTTTATTCAAACAGTTCTAATTCAGTGTAATTTTAGTATAGGTTTTGTTTACACACAGTTAAATGTCAAAAGAGTTCTATATTAAAAAATTCAGTTTTGCGTAAGTACAACTTCAATGTCAAAAACAGTTCCATTTCAAACCATTCAGTTAAGCATAATTACAGATTTTAATTAACAAAAACATTACTATTTCAAGCTATTCAGTTTAGTCAAACAGGTCTAATTCAAACAATTCAGTTTAGCATAAGTATGCAGTTTAGTTCTATTTAACGCACAGATAGGGCCTTTATCAGGTGCTACTATTCCTGACCAGAGTAGACCTGGGAGCAATGGCAATGAAGGGGTGCTCCGCATTCCCCAAAGCTCCATCATCACTGGAACCTCACCATCAGATTGTTTAGTGTTATATCCAGGACACTCACTGGTGGGGGGTATCCCTCTGCAGAGGTGCAATCGGTGTTTTCTACAGCCCTTGCTGGGCAATGCATGTATTTGATAGACATAAAAGTATATATATATATATATATATGTACATATATACATACATACATATATATATATATATATATATATATATATATATGTGTGTATTCATATACTGATGACTATATATGTGTATTTATCTATACATATGATTCGGCATATATATATATATATATATATATATATGATTGTATACATTTATATATACATATGATTTTGAGCATATATATACGTGTGTGTGTGTGTGTGTGTGAGAGAGAGAGAGAGAGAGAGAGTTTATATATATACATATTTATAAAATGTGTATATACATATATATATATAGTTATTGGCGTACACTCTAACCGCTAGGCCAATTCAATCCCAGGTCGAGTCATACCAAAGACTTTAAAAATGGAACTTGATACCACCTTGCTTAACACTCAGCATTATAAGGTACGGTTCAAGGGTAAAGTGGAGCAATCCAGGGAAAGGAGTAGCGCCCTTCCCTACACGTTGGTGTAGTAGCTATCGAAAAGGGAGCCTTCGGGTCACCCTCGACTATGGTCGCTAACTTATATATATAGTAATGCTGGCGATCGTAGTCGAGGGTGACCCGAAGGCTCCAGAGTTGTAGAGGAGGGCGCTACTCCTTTTCCTGGATTCCTCTATTTTACCCTAAATTCATACCTTATAAGGCAAAAGAAGTAAACAGAAAAATATATGGAGATAATCGTTTAGTTTACAAGCTTGCATTATTCATAAAATTCCACCTCCTATGAAAAAATCTAGCATATGTTCAAATTAGGATGGGTTAATTTACAGGAACACCTTTTTTCTGGTTTCTTAATTTTTCTTATACTTCATTGTTTTAACCCCCTTTACTTTCGTCTGAAAATTTAAATCTATATAGGATTTTCTTTTTTTTTTTTCTACATGTATTTATATATATATATAGGGAGAGAGACTGTAATCCATATTTGCTGTATTTCAACCTCTAATTAAACGTTTGAAGTCATCTGATGAGACGAAGAGTATAATAATATTCTTCACCAAAATAAATTTATTATGACAATTCAACCAGGTTTGAGTTTTGTTTTCTTCTAATTGCATTTTGTGTGTGTGTGTGTGTGTGTGTGTGTGTGTGTGTGTGTGTGGTATTACCGCCCTAATTTCAAGTGAGTAGAAAGCTCACTAATTGTTCGGAAGACCAGAATTCAATCCCAAGTCGATTCATACACTAAAATAAAAAAAAACAAGGGGTCTAAAAAACATAAAATGAAAAATAATAAAGTGTTTCATCTTTTTTAACAAAACTTTCTTGAATATATATATATATATATATATATATATTATTCGAAGTTTTCTTTTGGCGCTAGTAAACATAAAAGAGTTTAATTTATATGCTTTTGTCTGCTTTTCTGTTCATATTTCATATTACTTTATTTTTGTCGATCTTTTTAATCGGGTTTTTAAGGTTTTATAACGTATAAGTGTTTCTAAAAAGGAAATAAGTTGTTTCTGTAAATCTTTACTTATATACATTATTATTTACGCCTTTAGAGTTTTTCATATCAGCGTTAGCTGATGGTTTTTCACTGGGGTTTGAGTGACAGCAAGTCTCCTCAAGTCTCCAGGACTCGTCTCAGGATTCTGGCCGTTCTCAGCAATGCTGTCATTTGGATAGTTTCTACACGTCCGCCAACTTCCAAGTCCTCCAGGCCTTTTTATAATCCTTTAGTTATTGTGCCAAAAGCACCAATCACAATTGGTACAATCGTCACTTTCATGTTCCACAGCTTTTTCAATTCTCTAGCAAGGTCGAGGTACTTATCCTTCTTTTCACATTCTTTCAATTTTATTCTGTGGTCAGTCGATAATTTTGCAAATTCTCTTTTTTTTTTTGTTAATTATTATATTGTCTGGTCTTCTGGCCGAGATTAGGTGATCTGTTTGTATGTCAAAGTCCCATAGGAGTTTATGTGTGTCATTTTCTAGGACAGGTGTTGGGTTGTGCATATACCATTTGTTAGAGCGGTCAAATTTAAATTTCTTGCACATTTCCCAGTGAGACAACCTTTCTCACCCAGTCGTGTCTAGTCTTGTACTCTTTCTGTGCTAATTTGCTGCATTCACTTATTATGTGTTTGATGGTTTCTTCTCTGTCACCGCATTGCCTTCATTTGTTATTTTGTTGAGTCTTATCTATTTTCGCCTTGATATCATTGGTTCTTATGGCGTTGTTTTGCGCTGCCATTTGGAGAGATTCTGTTTCTTTCTTAAAGTTTCCTTTCGTGGTACGTAATCTAGGCAGATTATAATTATGTGTGGTGGCAATGAATTATTTTGCAAGACTCGTCAATGTCGAAGATTTCATTGTCACCATCGAGTAAACGAACCAATGTTTACGCACTTTTCTAAGATATTATTGTTGCCCTAACAGTTTCTTTAGGAAGATCATATGCGAGTAGCATTTGTTCTATCTTTCCTCTGTATATGGAACCAAATGCCTTGGAAAAATCTAAGAAACAATAATGTTGTCTCTAGATATTTTTTTATGCTTATTTCTTGGATAATTCGACGGATTGTTAGAATCTGTGAAGTTTGGGATTGATTTCTCAGAAAGCCGATCTGATTTTTTTCCGAAGAATTTTCTTAATTTCAGTTCAAGTACAATTGAGAAACAGGGTATTGAAAACCTTGGTAGCTATAGCAGTAAAGGTGATGCCGAGATCGCCTTCTTAGGGGAAGAGGAGTATGCAGCTTTTCATTCATTTCACTTTTGAGTTTTCTTTATACACAGACAGCATTATGGAAGAAAAATGTCGTCAAAGTTTCTGGTCTTCCATGCTTGAAGAGGTATTTCGTCTCGCCCTGCAGCCTTTTTTTTCTCTCAATTTTGCGTCATGTTTTTCCTCGGTAAATTGTCCAAGTTTGATATCAAGTTGGCCATGAATTTTTTCAGTAGGTTTATCAGAGATTTCATGACAGTTACAGAACAGATTCTTTGAATGTTCTTTCTGTTATATAATTACGGAATGATTTTTTTTTTTATTTAATCATTTTCGTTAGTTACATCTTATCATTCGGTTTGGTTGGTCTTAGAACTTTTCGGCTATTAGTGCAGGTGTTCACGCTCGTGCACGGAGGATGTGGCAATCACAAATGTCATAATAAAAAACCCATATAGGAAATGAGGCTGGGGTGTGAATGACGTCATGTCCGGAAGCGATGGGCTGGGGATTTTGGTGATTTTTTAAAAGAGTTAGTTGAGATTCGGACCTGGGCGAGGGCAGTCCAGTTGTGGTCTACGGGATGCACGGCGCGTTTGTTGGGTCAGTGAGTTGAGATTGGACTTTGGGCCGGCCAGTTCAGCTGGGGAGTTGACTGAAGGACGATGTAGGAACAGTCAGCATAGTAAAAATTGTGTCTCTCTCTCCTCGTGTCGAAAAACTAAAAGTCAAAAAAGTTAATAAACGTTTCGTACCTGAACTAAAGAAAGTCGTCAATGTTTCACGGATTCCCTTGCATCTGAACATTTTACGTATTCGTATTTTGAATTTGTTACATTTCCAGTTATGAATGTTTTTTTTTTTTCTTTCTTGGGCGTCAGCGTTTAGTTTGGCTCTTGAGATGCTTTGTGATTCTGCTGACTTTATCAACTGCCTGCCATGCTAATCATCGATAGCTGTCCATGCCTTTGCTAGTCGCATGTTGATGTCAGTCTCGATTGATGAGACACTGCTTCCTAGGTCGGTGAACTTGTCTACTTGTTTCAGAAAGCTACCGTTTAATGTGGAGATGTCGTCTCTTTAATTAAAGCTCATATATTCCGTCTTCTGTGCATTGACATGGAGGCCTATGCCAGCAGCTGGTCGTTCCAGACTACGTAACAGGGTTTCGGCTTGCGCTGGTGCATTTGCCAGAAGCGCTATGTCGTCAGCGTCCGTAATTGTTTGTGCGGGGTACCTTCTGCTTCTTTCCTTTGTTAGCCTGAGGCTATCGGTCATATGGAAGTCAGACCTGACCGATAAAATAAAACGCAGTTTCTTCCAAGCAGCGGTCGTGTCGATACTGCTATATGGATGCACTAAATGGACGCTAACAAAACGAATGGAGAAAAAGCTGGACGGCAACTACACAAGAATGCTGCGAGCAATACTGAACAAGTCATGGAGGCAGCACCCCACAAAGCAGCAGCTGTACGGCCACCAACCACCCATCACGAAAACTATCAAAGTTAGACAAACCAGACATGCAGGACACTGCTGGAGAAGTGGGGTGAGCTCATAAGTGATGTACTCCTGTGGACCCCTTCACATGGCCGTGCAAAGGCAGGACGACCAGCTCGAACCTACATACAGCAGCTCTGTGACGATACAGAATGTAATCCTGAAGACCTGCCGGAGGCAATAGACGATTGGGAGGGGTGGTTAGAGAGGCTCAGGGAGATCCGTGCTGATAGCACGACGTGATGATGATGATGATGCTAACAGTCATTGTCTATCTTCGACCGAATATGTGATTCTATTGATTTGACCTTGAATGTATTCCAGTTTTTATTTTTGGTAAAAAAAAAATGGTTTTATATTTTTAAAAAGACAAGAAGCAGACGATATCCTGCCAATACAAAAACAGATAGAAACTACGCAGATGATCTAGCGCTTTCCCCGCCCTGTCAGCCGAGACTGTAGAATACACCGACTGGACCTCCGCATAAGGGTAACAAACCCCAGCTCAACGAGCCCATTTGTTAACCGTGGGTGAAAACCTATAATGTTTCAGGTCGCAATCTTGTTGGCTGAGTACTTGACTCTGCAACCAAGTTGGTCACGTGACGTGTAGCACTCCACTTTCGTCATTACTGGGCTAGACGGGCGCTCGGAGAGACCCGATCCGATCAATCGACTGGTCATGTCAAGCCCTACAATCTATATGATAGTCCCGACTGTATTCTTCAAATTGCTCTTGTAGCAAACAAGTACCCAAACCTTATTTTATTTTGAAGGTGCGATGAGATAGCCATTACTTGAAACAATTAAAAAAAACGTCCAGATCTTTGTATTCTTTTCTGTAAGAGTGATAAATGTCGTTACAAATGGGAGCAATTTGATAATCCACCTGTGTAATCATTTCATTCCAGCTCTTCTTTGGCAGATCCTTCCACACACATTGCAAGTTAAGCAGTCATCTTTCAGTGCAGGACCCTAGTTCAAGATCTTTCAGGGCATTTCTTTAAGTTTTTCATTTTTAATCCGAGATCGTACAAAAAAGTTTTATTCAAATAAACCAGCTCATAAGCGTAAGATTTATATAGAAAAGTGAGTCTCAGATGTATGATTTATAAGGAAGATGGGGTCTGAAGAGTATGATTTAAAGGGGAGAAGGGGTCTCAGTTGTAGGATTTATATAGAAGAGGGGTTTTCAGGTATATGATTTATCTAGGGAAGGGCGTATCAAGTGTTTGATTTATATGGACGAGAAGGGCGGGGTCTCACGTTTGCGATTTATACAGAAGAGGCTGTCTCAGATGTATGATTTATATAGACGAGGGGGTTTTCAGGTGATTATATGAAAGAGGGGGTCCTAAGTGTATGGTTTATATAGAATAGGGCATCTCAGTGGTGTAATCGTTAATGAAGAGGGGACTAAGGTATGTGATTTATATGCAATGTGGGGTTCTTAGATGTATTATTTATTTAGAAAAGTGTGTCTCAGTTGTATGATTTATATAGAAGTGGGGGGTCTAAGGTGTATGATTTATATAGAAGAGGGGGTCTAAGTTGCATGATTTATATTGAAGAGGGTGTCTCAAGTATATGAAGAGTATATGAAGAGTATATAGAAGAGGGAGTCTCAGTTGATCATATTGAAGAGGGGGTCCTTAGTGTATGATTCATATTGAAGAGGACGTCTCAGTTGTATGATTTATATAGAACTGGTAGTCTCAGATGAATGATTTATATGAAAGAGCGAACTTGGGTCAATGATTTATTTTGAAGTGGTCTCAAGTGTACGAGGATCATTAAATAAGTTTCCAGACTTTTTTCGTATGGGCACTTTTATTGATATTATACACATGAAACTCTAGTCCCCCTTCCAAGTAATCTCCTCCGGCTGCAATGCACTTGTTGTACTGTTCCAACAACTTCTGGAAGGCCCCATGGAAGTCCTCTTCTGTGATCATGTCAATGACCTTCCTCACAGCCTTTTTCCTCTTCTCAATTGTCTCATAACGACAGCCTCTGAGCTCGTCTTTTTCATCTCTTTCTCACCTCTCTTCATCACTCTCTCTCTCTCTCTCTCTTTTCATCTCTATGATCTTCCTCTTCCTTTTTCTCTCTGTCGTCTTTCTCTTCCTCTTCCTGTTAATTTCTCTTATTCATTAAGATGAATGTTAACACCCGTTAAAATGATTAATAATAGATTGACAGATTCATCTAAAAAACAATTGTGTCTTTGATATTCATTGTTGTTTTTGTCCAAATGATGAAAATTACTGGCGAAGAGACTTTATTATCTTTTAATTCCCACTTTATCATGGTGATATTTCGAGTTGGCTTTGACTGTTTTGGGGAGATGTTTTTGAGTGGGTTAGGACAGGAGCAAAACCTTTAAATTCAAAAGATAACTAAAACCCAAATTTCATGGCCCTAATGGACAGAAAGACAAATATAACTCTTATCCATCTTCCTCTGTCATGTAATTTTTTTTTTTTCATGTTATCTTTCGCGATTGTACTATGTTTGAAATGTGAAATATCATTACGGTTAAATCAGTTAAGAAAAAATAAACTGTTCTAATTTCTTTAACATTCAAAGTGATTTTAATGTATGATTTTTAAACAATTATACTGTATTAAGAATATAAAATGATATTATATTAGATTCTATTTACGAAAGTTAACGTTTTTGTTTTTTGATTGAGCTTCAAAATGACACGTCGTACTGATTTGATTTCGGAACGCATGAACTGATTATATATATATATATATATATATATATATATATATATATATATATATATATATATATATATATATTGTATGTCAGGTGTATGGGGTGTTTAGGTAGTGGTCAGTACCTTTGGTAAGGGGGTTCGCCATGTCCTTTTAGGACAACTCGTCTGCCACTGGACCTCCTCTGGCACTCAGCTCTCACCTGTGGCTCCCCATAGCTGTTGCATGCAACGGCGGCCACACCCTGGCTACTGGCTTTGGCGAGCTTGCTAAAACAGGTGAGGGTAACCGACGGGTCTTAAACCATCGGTGTGTTTGAATTGGGCAGTGTCAGCCCTACTGCATGCGAAACCTGCCTCCCGGCGGAACAAGCAGAAGAGTTCACCTGAAGAGTCAAGGCGGTGGCAGGAAGTGTCGTTGGAGCGTCTACAGCAGGACGTGGCACCAAAAGAAGTCCTGGTCATCCACTGCAGCCTGGCAGTCTCCCGTCGTAACGGTTCTTCGTACCACTGGATCAAGATTTCCCCGGCCGAGAGAGTGGGATTGCCCCTGTGCACCGGTCTTCTCACTATAAAACTTTCACGGACAGGTCAGTTTTGCAACTCATCACGTCATCATCGGATCCGATGGACAACCACCAATATCATATGACATCTCTTTGCCAACCAGCCTTCAGTCTTTGAGCAAATCCAGATTTATTCAGCTCCAACGTTGGAAGGTTGACACATGATTTCTAATGTCAATCTCAACTTCCTCCGCAAGTTCTCATGTACTACAAGGAATCATATGAGAAAAACAACAAAATTCTTTCATCAATACACACATTTTATTTCTCAATTTTTTTTTCAATCCAAATTTTGGATTTTGGCACAATAAAAAAATGTCAAAGTTTTTTCTTTTTTTTTTTAACTAGTCTTTTCAGTTTGTGTTTATTTATATATATTAATTTCTTTTTACATAATTTTTTTTTTGGTTTTGTTTTTAACATATTTCTGAATTGTAGTTTGTTTTTTTTTTAGTCTTTTTTTTTTTTTTTTTTTTTTTTTTTAGTTTTTTACATAAATCCCTGCCTGCCAAATAATAAGGCGTTGCAGAGGTACAATTTAAAAAAATTTTGGTTCATTTTTTTTTTTTTTTTAATAAGCCACCAACATTTTTTTTAAATGAAAATTTATGTAAATCAGGCAAGTCTATGCTGATCATAAACCCCCAGACATATTGTCTAGAGATTTTTTTTTTCCTTCTTGAAAATTAAATTTTTAAAAAATTATAAAATAATTTCCAATGAAATAAAATGATGATATTAAAACAAAACCAAGCAAAAAAAAAGAAAAGAAAACCACAAAAAATGATTAAAACATTCTGAGTTTGACAAACTTATCTTATTCTATGTCCGTCCCATCATTGTGGATATATTTTAATATTTAATAGACTTAATGTAAGAAATATGGAACAATAGTATTTTAATTATAATTAATTAATTGGATTCTTTTTTTTATTTTTTTAATACAGGCTTCAGATAATCATGTCAAAACTTTGGCTTTCAGATACCCAGTACCTGAGTTCACAAAATCAAGAAATAAAGCACAAAACATCCAAATTTAGCTTGAGAGAACATCCACCTTTGTTCAAAGCTATCCCATCATTTTACTAAAAGGCTGTCAGTATATCAAGCTTTTCGTTATAAATCTCTGATGTGAACTCCCCAAGCCCAAAATGTTGGGCTTAGAGAATTGTAAAATAGTACTCAACCCTAAATATTGGGCTTATAGGTTCAAAGAGTAAGATTTTGAAAATATTTTTGCATTTCTTTGTTATAACCTTTTGGGAATATTTTCATTGTATAGAGATCCTATACGCATATAGGTTAGATTCACTTACCCACCAGTTACAAGCAGAAAAAAAAATCAATAAAATAAAACTTATAACAAAGGCACAATGATACCTCACCCATAGGATATATATATATATATATATATATATATATATATATATATATATATATATAGTGTACGTGATAAGCACTGGTAAAGGCGAGGTTCTAATGAATTATAGAAAGAAGTCACATAATTCTGATTGCCTATGATACCTGCTGTACCAAAGTGGTCACCCAAATACAGGACAAGCTAATCATTGTTTTTGTCGTTCTTGAAAGAGACCGGGTTGTACCAGAAAATATAGACTTGGTTACAATCCTGAAAACACAACAAAGTAATCAACAGAAAGCAAATTATTGCTGAATAGAATTATGCTTGTTTTGGTAGAAATAGTAGTGAGAAATAATAATAAAAAAAAAAACACTATCATCACTAAATAAACTAATGTCACATAGAAATACTTGCAAATACTTACTCGTATGGTTTTAGTGTGGTATGATTAAATTATGTGTCTACAAACCGTACATACGTGTAAACAGGCTTTGGCATTAAATAACCTATAGAGGTTGATATGCAATTAAACCCAACCAACCAATCATTATTGTTTAACTTTAAGAACAGAACAGGAATTAGCGCTTTCATTATAATCTGATTTTTTTTCATGGTTCATACGATGGTATTTTAAAATTAGTCTATATGAAAACACCAAGTTAGAGTTTGATTTTAAAATTGGATTCGCTTTATAAGATTCTTTTTTCATGTACAGCATATCTAAATTAAGAATATTTTATTTTCACTCAATGAATTTCATTTTCATTTTAACACTTAAAAAAATTTTTTTTAAAAATCATATAAGCGCTCAATACCAGCCGGTAAAGTTGAATAAAATCATATTAGCGCTCAATACCAGCTGGTAAAGTAGAATAAAATCATATAAGTGCTCAATACAAGCTGATAAAGTAAGATGAAATGATATAAGTGCTCAATACCAGCCGGTAAAGTTGAATAAAATCATATAAATGCTCGATACCACCCGGTAAAATAGGATAAAATCATATAAGCCGATACCAGCCGATAAAGTAGAATAAAATAATATAAGCGCTCAATACCTGCCGGTAAAGTAGGATAAAAACTAAAATAAATTACAGTTTATTAGTCCCTTAACTACTTGTTTTATGCATTCTTTTAAAACTTAAGTAAAAATAAAGTTGGCGACCTTACTCGAGGGTGACCCGAAGGCTCCTTTTTTAATAGCTACTACACTAAGGTGTAGGAGAGGGCACTACTCCATTCCCTGGATTGATCTGTATCTTATAATGCTGAGTGCTAAGCAAGGCAGCATCAATTAGCATTTTTTGGGTCTTTGGTATAACTCGACCGCGAAACCTCCCCAAATACCCCTCCAAAATCTTTGTAGTGAAAGGCTTAGATTCCAATTTATTTCTCCTTGGACAGTACCAAAATAGTTCATTAAAAAAAGAAAAAATAGATTTAAACAGGGGCCTTGTAAAACCACATTTATATACAAATTGGTTGGGTTTACAGCATGTAAACTCTAATTGGGTTGCTGACAATTATCATATTTACCCAACCCCTCCGTTTGGGCAGGATATGATACAAGATCAAGCGGAGTTTAATAGGTTTGAATTCAGAGTTTTCCTTCTCCTAGACTAGTTGCTTTACCAAGGCTGAAGAACCTTACTATTTACCCATAGCTGAAGGGAGAATAATTGGATTCATACCTTTCCCAAGGGTATTAGTGCCATGTGAAATGCAATCAGTCTCGTCCAGGATTTGAACTCGTGTCGCCGTGTCCATTTCCAACGACGATAGCCATTACACCACAGGCACCTCCACGGGGTTGCTGACAATTATGGTCTCTAATCATATATGGTACAAAAAATGTATCATCTTACTCACTTCAAACAGATCATTAAACACTTCATTATCTTTGACAGATCTTTTTGACATATAATGTAAAGTTGGCGACCATAGTTGAGGCTCCTTTTTCAATAGCTACTCCATTCCCTGGATTGCTCCATATTCTGTAATGATTGTTTTGCAAGGTAGCACCAAGTACAATTTTTTGAGTCTTTGCTATGACTTGACAAGGGATTGAACCCCAGTCTCCGGGTCAAACAGACCCATTTAAAGTCCTGATTTCATTATTCTATCAGGTCTAAAACTTATTCTTATGAGTGGAGATCCTATTTTTCGATCAACCATTGTAATTTTGTAGAGAAATGAATTTTCCTTATTTTAATAACAATTTCATTATTCTATCTGGTTAAAAACTTATTTTATAAGATTTGAGACTTTATTTTTCGATCAGACCTGTTAATTTTGAAAAAAATATATTAGAATTGCTAGGTTTGCCTAAATTTTGGCTCATGTGCAAAAAGAAAAAATCAATCACACAAAAATATACAATGAATTTGGTTTCCTAACCTCTAGGCAAAAATAACCCTAGACGGGTTGGCACGTCATTAAAACCAGTCAATCAATCTATGTGCAGTGTGTTGGTACAGATGAGGGTTAATAGTTACTGTCGTAGAAACTAGTGAGCCAAACTAAAATTCTGGAGAAGGTTGTGTATGTTTCATAAGGAATGACCAGCATCCACTACTTGCTCGTTTGCCAGCAATTGGTAAATAGTAGGCTAGACTAGTTAAGGAAAACTCTGAATTCAATACCCACTACCTAGAGACATATCTATGGTAAGGTAAGTTGGGTACATACCCAGGGGGCGCACATGCCCAGTGGGGGGCACCACTGAGAGGTGCTGACAACAGGACTGTGTCTGGCACTGTTCACGATGGTAATGTCTTAAAATTGAAGTGCAAAAATTGAACCGTTCTTATACTGATGTACAGCAGCTATAGGAAAAAATAATTTGGATTGCAGAATGTTGCAATCAAATCGGCCGAACTAGAAAATATAATAACCTGAAGAACTTTCGAAAATTTATTGTTCATTATGGAGATGAAAGCATTGCTATTCAGATAATGCTTACCATCTGAGAGATGATTCAGCTAGTTAAAACTAATACTTTTGTATTTGAGAACCTTCATAGATCAAAGCAGATTCTATGATCTTGCTCTTCAAAATGTAGAAAGAGAAGAAACTAAGAAAAAAAAAAAGCAGACTTTAATCACATCATAGACCAATTTGCATCAGTGAACGCAAGGAAAGTGCTGTTGAAATTTTCAATGATGTCATAATTTGTCAATTAAAAGATTGTATTTTGAGTTGATTTTATGGTAAAGATACCAAAAAAAAAAAAAAAAATACGAGTCATGGACACAATTCCAGTGTTTGCCATTCATAGTAAGTAAGCTGGTGACCGTAGTTGAGGGCGACCTGAAGGCTCCCTTTTCAATAGCTACTACATCGAGGTGTAGGGGAGGGCGCAACTACTTTCCTTGGATTGATCCACTTTACCCTTGATACGTACCTTATATTGCTGAGTGTTAAGCAAGGAGGTATCAAGTACCATTTTTAAAGTATGACGCGACCTGGGATTGAACCCAGGTCTCCCGGACCATTAGCGAACACTCTACCCACTGAGTCAATTCATAAACTTGCATTTTGTGTTGATTTTATGGTAAAGATATCTAAAAAAAAAAATACAGTGTTTTGCTATATATGCTATTTTCTATCGATTCACCACTGTTGCTATCACCAGGGTGACAGTAACTTGCCCCAGTGATGTGGAAAAGGCCGGAGCTGGGATCCTAAAGGTAAACCAACTTCATATTTAATCTCGTTCTGGTAATTCCTGCAGAGGTACAAAGTTAAAAAGCACGTAATCTCTCTTTTGGAAAACAATGGTGCGATGAAGAGTCGAGAAATTATTAATCAATTTATTGCTGGTTGTTTTTAGAAATTCTTTTGTTGTTTTATAAAACTCTCATCATGAAAATTGATATAAAACAGTAGCTACCAGCAAGAACTGAACTTGTAGAATATACTGCCTGCACGAATTACACCTCTGCAGAAGGGTAAGACCACCCCTCAAGAGTGTCCTGATTGTGACACTAAACAATCTGATGGTGAAGTTCCAGTGATGCTGGAGCTTTGGGGAATGCAGAGCACCCCTACATTGCCATTGCTCCCAGGTCCACTCTGGCCTGGCATGGTAACACCTGATAGGGCCCTATCTATGGATTAAATAGAACTAACGGCATACTTATGCTAAACTGAATAACTTGAAATAGAAATGTTTTTACAATTAAATTGTACCTACATTTAAACTGCATGCTTATGCTAAACTGAATTATTTGAAATGGAACTGTTTTTTGACATTGAACCTGTACTTACACTAAACTGAATTGTTTAATATAGAACTGTTTTGACATTTAACTGTGTTTAAACAAAATCTGTACTCATGCTAAACTGAATAGGCTGAATTAGAACTGTTTGACTAAACTGAATAGTTTGAAATAGAAATGTTTTTGACAATTAAACTGTGTACTCATACTAAACTGAATTGTTTGAAATAGAACAGATTATTTACATAAAAATGGATTTGGCGTTGAATAATCTACAAAGGTTGTCATGCCATAAAACCCAACCAACCAATAATTGAACTCGCAACCAAATTGGGAATACGAACAATGAAAACAAATGTACTGAGTGAGGTTACTGACATAGACTACCAACTTTAATACCAAACACCTGCTGGCAATGCAAAGGTTATCTTGCTGGACATGCAAGTCAATAAAAGTGGGTTAGATCCTGGCAGAATGCTCCAAAACTATAGCCTTATGTCAGACTTGATGTTATCTCTCTCTCTCTCTCTTTCTCTCCCTCTCTCTCTCTCTGTACACTGTACACTGTAACCATAATATTTTGACAGCAAGGGTGTAACAAAAATGCGGTTGAATAAATATCATCTGGGATGAATAGAGACCCCATATATATCAAAGAAGCACTTAAATTTCCATATATTGTAGCTCCCAAATTATTAGTATTTTGATAACTCGTCGTTACGTTTAACTGTATATACCTAATTTGATAATGAGCCTCACTAGCCAAGCAGGTTTGTAACCTTGACTACCCAATCTGAATTATTATTGCAGAAATTGTAAGTAAAAGCAGAAATGGAATGATTTTATACAAAGTGAGAAAACGTCTGGATTATCTCCCTTGGACATAGTTAACATAAAACAAGAAAAGCATTTTTTTTTTGTTCCTATATATGGATGTGTGGGCATGTTTTATGTGTATGTTCGTGCATTAGTCTGGTTTGATAAAAAAAAAAGAGTATAATGAATAAAATTGTTTACCGTATATTTTCAGGTAATGAATGACCTCTAATTTTTAGCCACGAGAAGTTGGTTTTATCATGTCAGTTTATTGAATGTAATGAATACCCTTAACTTTTGGCTATGTTAGCCTAAAAACTATTTCTTCAACATCAAATGACACAAAAGGAAAACATTCAAATGCTTATCTATACTGTTGAAATTACTAGGATATAACTAAAATCTATGCAATACTGCAAATAAACAATGTCGTCTATAACTTGATGTAGCTTACTGTGTTTACTTAGTGATTCTAAACATACTAAAACGCTGCTATAGTATTGATAATATATATGTAATTGATGAAGTCAGTGTGGGAGGTATTCAAATCAGTTCAATTCCACTTTAAAAACTATAGGTCACATCCTGCTCATGGTGGAGGGGATTGGTAAATACAGAGTCCTCTTAAAAATTGACCTTGTGCCACATCCTGCACATGTTTGGTAAATACATACATGACTTCATAGAATGAAACCTCAAACAGAAATTGATTTGAATTACATGACTGAAAAGAAAGAGACCCATTCATATTTTATAGAAGTGCTATATGCATAATACCCATCAAAAATGGTGGAATTATTAACATATGGATTGGTACTTTAATGTTATTCCCAGATTTGTTCATTATAAATCAAATAATTATTTTTAATTGAATTACATTGCTTCTCTTTAGTTAAGGGCAAGAATTTGTTTTTGTCAAAAAATCAATTTTCATTCTGATGACTCTAGACCACTAGAGAAACATGTTTATCGAATTTTCCAGACTGTTTTCCTTCCAATCATATCCCCTGCTGAGAGGTAACTTCTGCACCAAAAAAGATAGGGGCAAATTGAGTACAATACCTGATGATGAAGTACTAATCCTTGAGATATGAGATGTGTAGCATACACACTCATTGCCATTACTCCCAGGTTCACTCTAAGTCAGAGTCAGTTGTAAGGCTCAAATAGATCTGTTTAAAAATTATTCATATTCAATATGAATACTTGATGCCATATAATTGTAAATCATTTTTATCAAAAACAGTCTCTTGAACTATTAATTGTTTACTAAAGATTATTTGTAGAAACCTGAAACCATGTAATTATGTGCAAACAAATAACTATTATTTACAAGAAATAATTACTTGAAACTATATAGTTATTAAGTAAAGCCGACGACCTTAGTCAAGGGTGACCCGAAGACTCCCTTTTCAATAGCTACTACATGGAGCTGTAGAGGAGGGCGCTACTTCATTCCCAAGATGGCTTTACTTTATCCTTGACCCTCACCTTATAATGCTGAGCGCAAGGTAAGGCGGCATCAAGTACTATTTTTTGAATCTTTGGTATGACTTGATCTGGGACCATTGGTGAACACTCTGATCCATGATGGCTAGAGTGTTTGTCAATGCCCCCGAAGACCTGGGTTTAATGCCAGGTCGAGTCATAACAAAGACTCATAAAATGGTACTTGATGCCGCCTTGCTTAACACGCAGCATTATAAGGTACAGATCCAGTGGAGCAATCCAGGGAAAGGAGTAGCACCCTCCCTTACACGTTGGTGTAGTAGCTATCGAAAAGGGAGCCTTTGGGTCACCCTCGACAATGGTCGCCAACTTTACTTTATATAGTGATTAGTATTGGATAGGAATACAACTGTGTATAAATTGTTTGTATTAGATAGGAATATTTGATATCATATAACTGTGGGCAAAAAACTCAAAAACATCAATACAAAAATATAAAATGTTCAATGAACATAATTCCCTAACTTCAAGGCATAAAATAATCCTAGACAGGTTGACATACTGTTAAAATCAATCAATCAATCAATCAATATA
Organism: Sepioteuthis lessoniana; assembly: GCA_963585895.1. Classification (NCBI taxonomy): domain Eukaryota; kingdom Metazoa; phylum Mollusca; class Cephalopoda; order Myopsida; family Loliginidae; genus Sepioteuthis; species Sepioteuthis lessoniana. The sequence goes on from CAUZXS010005956.1 coordinate 82,965, forward strand.
TGAGTAAATTCTGAAATAAAATAAGAAATTTAAATATAAAATCTAATTTTCAATTCTGCTAGCACTGATTCAAAATGATGGAAAATATATACAATGAAGTTTATTTTACAAGACGAAATACTTAGCTCTGAGAAATATGCTAACGACAATTTTTTTATGTTTTCAGAGCAATCTTCCATCTAATTGCGGATTTGCATTTGAACATATACAACAACAAAAATAGATAAATCTAAAAAAAAAATTATTTCACTTTTCTGTTTTACAATCTTTGTTGCTCATTAAAAATTTATGCTGAATAATTATGAATAGAAATAGAATAAAAAATAAAACTTCCTAACAGAAAAGAGATTAACCAATAATTTTTTTATATGATCTTAAGAAGTATTTATTATTGTTTATAATAAAAATCATTTCCAAAGCATTTTTATAGTAAAAATCATTTCCAAAGCATTTTTATAATAAAAATCATTTCCAATGCATTTTTACAGTAAAAATCATTTCCAATATATTTTTATAGAAAAATCATTCCAAATCCATTTTTACAGTAAAAATCATTTCCAATGCATTTTTATAGTAAAAATCATTTCCAATCCATTTTTATAATAAAAATCATTTCCAATGCATTTTTATAGTAAAAATCATTCCAAATCCATTTTTACAGTAAAAATCATTTCCAATGCATTTTTATAGTAAAAATCATTTCCAATCCATTTTTATAATAAAAATCATTTCCAATGCATTTCTATAGTAAAAATCATTTCTAATGCATTTTTATAGTAAAAATCATTTTCAATGCATTGTTACAGTAAAAATCATTTCCAATATATTTTTAGAGAAAAATCGTTCCAAATGCATTTTTATACCAAAAATCATGTTCAATGCTTTTTTAAGTAAAAATCATTTCCAATGCATTTCTATTATAAAAATCATTTCCTATGCATTTTGTAGCAAAAATGCATTTCATTAAAAAAAATCATTTCTGACGCATTTCTATTACAAAAATCATTTCCAATGTACTTTTGTAGTAAAAATCATTTCTAGAGTATTTTTATAGTGAAAATCATTTCAAATGAATTTTTATAGTAAAATAAAATTGAATTCATTTTTATAGCAAAAATCATTCCCAATGCATATAGAAATGCACTGGGTATGATTTTTGCAGTAGATCATTTCCAATGCATTTCTATAGTAAAACTCATTTCCTATACATCTAATAATTTGGAAGAGTTTATTTTCTTGTCCATAATATTTTACCAAATGATTTAACATAATTTGGCTAATACATAATCACTGGACCAAGATGAACATTTGACTGTTAAAAAAGTATTTTTTTTAGAAGTAAATTTCTCTGTGAGAGATTTTCTAAAAAGAATTTTATTTCATTTTTCTAAACAATATCTATTTTACAATCTTTATTGCCAAATAAATTTTTAGAGTGAATAATTAACTGAAATTAAAATATAAAAGAATAAATCGCAATAACTGAAAAGGGATTTGCAAATCCTATTTTTATATGATCATTGAAAAATTTCACTTAAATCTCTAGAGAATTAATTTTGGGGCCATTGGCCTAATGAGTAGAGTGTTCACTAATGGTCCAGGAGACTGGGGTTCAATCCCAGGTCAAGTCATACCAAGGACTTAAAAAGGGTACTTGATGCTGCCTGGCTTAACACTCAGCAATATAAGGTAAAGATCAAGAGTAAAATGGAGCAATCCAGGTAATGGAGCAGTGCCCTCCCCTACAACTTGGTGTAGTAGCTATTGAAAAGGGAGTCCTTGGGTTAACCTTGACTAAGGTTGCCAACCATACTTTACTTATTACTTTAAACATTTTTTTCTAGATATCTAATTCTAAAAGAGCAATACTTGTTTTTGTAGTTTGATAAATGTTTGTTTAACAACTACCAGACATACATGTGTATGGCAGGTATGGTTGAAAGAAAGATTGCATTAGCTTTCCAGCATATATATATACATGCAAATAATTTCTATAGAGATATATCAATATTAGCTACTACAACTTGGTGTTGGGAGGGGGAAATGGACATGGCGACACGAGTTCAAATCCTGGATGAGACTGATTGCATTTCACATAGCACTAATACCCTTGGGAAAGGTATGAATCCAATTATTCTCCCTCTAGCTATGGGTAAATAGTAGGGCAGACTGGGTTCTTCAGCTTTGGTGAGGCAACTAGTCTAGGAGAAGGAAAACTTTGAATACAAACCTGTTAAACTTCGCTTAAAAATTGACCTTGTGTCACATCCTGCCTGAGCGGAGGGGTTGGTAAATATGATCAATATTAGCTCAGCTGAGGATGGGCAATATGAAGCTCATAAGTTTTTATTCTTATCTAGTAAAATAGTAAACTTAGTCGCGGGTGACCCGAAGGCTCCCTTTTCAATAGCTACTTCACCAAGGTATAGGGGAGGGCGTCACTCCATTCCCTGGATTGCTCCACTTTACCTTTGATTCTTGCCTTATAATGCTGAGTGTTAAGCAAGGCGGCATCAAGAACCATTTTTTGAGTCTTTGGTATGACTCGACCTAGGATTGAACCCTGGTCTCTCAGACCATTGGTGAACACTGAACTGATTTGGCTAAAATATTGTCAAATTGCTCAGCATTTTTTAGATTGAGCACCATAAAGATTTTACTGATCAGAAAATTGCTTTAAGTGTTAATTTTTAATCATAGTTGTTTATGTGTTTACATATATGTGAGTGGGTGTATATAGTAGTTGGTCAGCCGTAGTTGAAGGCAACCCGAAAGCTCCCTTTTCCATAGCTACTACAACGAGGGGCTGGGACGGGGAACAACTACTTCCCCTGGATTACTCCACACCTTATAATGCTGAGAGGCAAGGAGTCACCAAATACCAATTTTTTGAGTCTTTGGTATGACTCAAGCTGGGATAGAACTCTGGTCTCCTGGGGCATTGGTGAACACTCTAAGCATTGTGCAAATGGATTAGTGAATATATATATATATATATATATATATATATATATATATATATATATATATATATATGTGTGTGTGTGTGTGTGTGTGTGTGTGTGTATAAAGTGAATAATGGAGTAAAATCTGTCAATATAGAGAAAAATTTGATAGCAAGGATAGTATTGAGTTTGTTTCTCAATAAATCTCTCCTACTTGGATTACCTTATTATCAAATTTATATATATATATATATATATATATATATATATATACATATATATATATATATATATATATATATATATAATCCCCGCTCCGCACCAAATTAATGCTCAAAGAATGTGAGTTAATGAAAGATATAAGATAATTTTATTTTATAAAAAAAAATTAGAAATAATAAAAATACACATTACACAGTATCTCTCAATTGCATTATAAAATTTGATTTTGGCAATAAATTCACTTACATTCGGATAGCACTAGACCTCTCATAAAACATGTTAATACAATTTTCCAAACCATTGAATTACATTTCAGACTTTACTCAAATACAATTCTAAATGCTGTGTTTAACTGAAACATATCTTAGACTTGGCATAAAAGAGTTCTAATATCCTGGTAAGATATATTAATTTTTCGGAAATAAATTCATTTTTATTCTGATGACACTAGATGTCTAGCAAAACATTTCAATCTGAACCTGCAAACTGTCATCATCTTTCTAATGTATGCATGTACACACTCACATATAAGTAGTTGTAAAGTTGGTGACCATAGTCGAGGGTGACCAGAAGGCTCCCTTTTCAATAGCTACTACACTGAGATGTAGGGGAGGGCACTACTTCTTTCCCTAGATTGCCCTACTTTATCCTTGATACGTACCTTATATTGCTAAGTGTTAAGCAAGGAGGTATCAAGTACCATTTTTAAAGTCTTTGCTATGACACAACCTGGGATTGAACCCAGGTCTCACGGACCATTGGTGAACACACTACCCACAAGACCAATGAGCCAGTTAACATATATAATGATGGACAATTCCATCAATTTAATCTATGAAGGCCCAACAGTTTGGTTAAAGATATGAGTAGTTTGTTTATCATATTTACCCAACCCCTCCGCTTGGGCAGAATATGACACAAGGTCAATTTTTTAAGTGGAGTTTAACAGATTTAAATTCAGAGTTTTCCTTCTCCTAGACTAGTTGCCTCACCAAGGCTGAAGAATTCAGTCTGCCCTACTATTTACCCATAGCTAGAGGGAGAATAATTGGATTCATACCTTTCCCAAGGGTATTAGTGCTATGTGAAATGCAATCAGTCTCATCCAGGATTTGAACTCATGTCACCGAATCCATTTCCTACGATGATAACCATTACACTACGGGCAACTCCATGAGTTGTTTGTTTATAGTGGTGAAGTTTTCAGCAGAACAAGCCATACTTTTCAAAGAAGTGGATATCAGAAGAACAGTGTAGTACAGATTCTCCTGAACAACACTCATTACATTCTGAGTTTATTTTTTTCTTTCTCTTAGACTGGTCACACCACCAAAGCTTCAGAACCCAATCTACCCAACTATCTTACCCATATATATATATATATAAGCTTCATAAATAGGGGGTGTCCTCATGATGTAATGGCTAAAGCGATGGCCAGCGGAATCGTAGTAAGTTTGAATTCCAGTCATGCTATTATGTTCACTTTCGGACAAATGCCCTTGGGAAAGGTATGAACCCTCTTATCCTCCAAGCTGTAGGTTAAATAGTATCACTGCTATTTTTCTAGAAGGATTGCTTTGGTATTAAATAACCCACAATGGTTGATATGCTATTAAACAAAGAAGCCTCAAACTTAAACCTTAACCTTCATTAAAAAATCTTTGTTTTTTTTTAATCTTGCTACGTAAAAAAAAAATAATAATAATAATATCAATTATGAAGAAAAGTAGAAAAGAAAACATATAATCCAAATTTGATGAATTTATCACGAAAGTCAACGTTGAATGTTTCGGTTGTAATAACCTTCTTCAGGACTTTAAATTCATGAAAAGTGTTGTTAAAATAACGATGGATGTTTGATGAAATAACAGGAGAAAAGAAAGTGTGTATAAAAAGAAAGAAAGATTCTTAGCAGCATACTGTTACGAATCTTTCTTTCTCTTCTTTCTTTTTTTTTTTATACACACATTCTTTTCTCCTGTTATTTCATCAAACATCCATCACTATTTTAACAACCCTTTTCATCAATTTAAAGTCCTGAAGAAGGTTATTAAAACCGAAACGTTTAACATCAACTTTCATAATAAATTCATCAAACTTGGATGATTTTTTTTTTAATTTTCTTTATAACGTCGGATTTAATTTCCTCATTTACTTCCAATATTAATTATCAAGTAAAAGTAAAGTTGTCTCCTTTTAGTCGAGGGTGACCCAAAGGCTCCCTTTTCAATAGCTACTACACTGAGGTGTTGGGGAGGGTGCTAGTCTATTCCCTGGATTGCTCCATTTTACCCTTGATCCGTACCTTATAATACTGAGTGTTAAGCAAGGCAGCATCAAGCACCATTTTTTGAGTCTTTGGTATGACTCAACCTGGGATTGAACCCCAGTCCCAGACCCTTGACGAACACTCTAACCATTATGATTGTTTTAGATATTATGATAAACAGTGTATGATGAGGGAATGAACAAATTGTTTAAAAATAGTGGGTAAATCCAAGAAGTCCTCAATTTTCTCTCAGGCAGAACAAGTTAAAATCTAAAATAAATCAAAATCTCACCTCTTTTTACATTGGTCTCAAAACTAAAAGTTTCATATGTCCTTTAGGATACAATCATTAGATAATACATAAAAATAAATGGATCTTCTTTGTGATAATGTCAGTGATTTTTTTAAAATTCTTTAAAAATATTGAGGTTTACCAAAATCGGTATTTATATGGTCCATTTTGTGAGAAGCTATCTCTATTTTCCTGAGACTACTACAATTAAGGGGTTTCTTTATACATTTTGTATGATTTTATTAAAAAATAATTTAAAAGATTCAGGAAGAAAATTAAAATATTTCTAATTTTACACTAAAATAAACCTTAAAAATTTTCAAGTTTAGAGGTCTATCATTTAATTTCAAACTTGGGTAAATGTTTTTGTGCATATCTGTTTTTATGAATTAGTTAAAAAAGATAAATAAATTGTACTAATTATAGTTGATATGAGTTTGGAAAGGAAATTCAGAAATTTGATTGTTGATTCATGAAATAATGATGACAGGTTAAAAAAAATTGGCCCAAACTTAGGGCTATAATTACAGATAGAAAATTTATACAGAACCTATATACGATTAATGCAAAAAAAAAAAAAAAAATATATATATATATATATACTAATTTAATATCTACCAGCATTCACGGTTACCAGAAAAAAAAAAAAAAAAAAACGCCAGGAACAAGAGATAAAAATATCTCGAATCACCGCCCAGGGGAAAAGAAAAAATATCATAGGACAAAAAGAAAGAAAAGGCCAACCCCGTCACACCAGTTGAAAAAAATCAAGAGATATGCAGTCAGTTGGTCAAAAGAAAACTAAAACCCACCATAACCGCTTCAATGCTACAATTACAAGAGTGCTCAACACAAGTGGAGCCAATTAAAAAATTAACTTAAATCGCAAGTCGGAAATCTCCTACTAAAGTTTCACCTTAACGAATCATCAGGAAGTCTCATACCGACCAGGTATGAGACTTCCTGATGATCCGTTAAGGTGAAACTTTAGTAGGAGATTTCCGACTCGCAATTTAAGTTAATCTTATACATATATATATATATATATATATATATATATATAGATCAAATTATTTTAATTAATTCTTCTGATAGTTACCAAAAAATGTCATCTTAAATTCATTTCTTACTTTTTCTTAAATCATCTAATTTAACTCTGAAATTTTTTATTATTGATATTTTTTTTATCTGATAAGGCAATTTGTTTCAAAAATATATTACTTTATTAGTAAAAAAATCCAAAAGGTTTGTAGAATTTGTTTTTTAAATCTGTCTTTCCGGTAAATTTCAGTTTGATGAAAAAATTTGAAAAAGTAATTACCATAATTAGAAATTCCATTAATTATTTTGAAAATTTCAATGAGATCACCTCTTATTTTTCTCTCTTTGTAAAGAAGTAAATCCTAATTTCTCCAATGTTTCTCTGTAACTGGAATCTTTTACTGTTTTTATTATTTTTTTCCTCTCTTGTCGGTATGCGCCCCCCACCATCTCAATATTACACTCAAACTTCCATGTCCCAACACTGGAGTCCAGCTAGGAATAAAACATTCTGTATGTGGTCTTTTAAGAGTTTTACATATTTTCAAAACAACATTTGCCTCCCTTGAAATTAAATTTCTAACCATCCTGCCAATCATTCCAATTTAGCCTTGATACAACGGACAAAATATGATTGTCAGCTTTAAATGTAAAATCAAAGCCAATCCCTAGATTGCATTCCTCGTTGACTTTTTTATTTCCTTGTTGTTTAATTTATTTTCAACTTTAATGTTTTTGGATCCAATTTATAAAACTTTAAATTTTTCAATATTAAATTTAGATTAGCAAATATCTTCCCAATATGCAAATCTATTTGGATCCATCTGTGTTAATATTTTTCCTATTATCTAAGCTTATCATATGTGATCGACACAAGCATTATAGATATATACCACACTCTACTGATTACAATATACCCGCTTATATTTTTTAAAGTTTGCCTTGTAATATATATTCATCATTTGGTTTTAGTATATATGTACATTATGCATTTATATATATGTGTGTGTTCTGTGCCTAATGGTTTGCATATATAAGTAAAGTTAGCGACCATAGTCGAGGGTGACCGAAGGCTCCCTTTTCGATAGCTACTACACCAAGGCGTAGGGGGCAGGCACTACTCCTTTCCCAGGATTGCTCCACTTTACCCTTGATCCTCACCTTATAGTGCTGAGTGTTAGGCTAGGCGGTATCAAGTACTATTTTTGGAGTCTTTGGTATGACTTGACCTGGGATTGAACCTCAGTCTCCCAGATTATTGGCAAACACTCTACTCATTAGGCCTATGGCCCAATCATACTGAGCATAAAAAGATAAAAATAAAAATAAACAAGATACACCCTAATATATATGTTTGTGGGAAAGAGTTGAATTAATTGACATAAACTGAATGAAAAATTGCTAATTTCCCTTCCAAAAACAACAAAGCTAAAACAAAACGTTTTGAACCCTCAGCTCCTCAGTCCCCAGAGACCCTATAGCTGAGTTCAAAAGAACATGCAAAGACAAGCATTGAAACTTTTCTCCAGGGTTATAAAATCTTTGTTTAAAGTTATCTCCTCATTCCGTTAAAAACAAAGCTATAAATTATAGCTTTTTCAAAGCTTTTTCTTCATTCTGTTTAATGAGATATCCCTGAGCTTGTCATGCTGGGCTTAAGGTGTATAGTAAAATATGTAAAGTTTAAAATATCAGGCTCACTAGTACAAAGATTTAGATGATAGCAATCCTATATATGTATCAATTGATAGATTGATAGAAAGAGAGAAAAGTTGATAACAAGGTAATCCAAGAGGAAGGAGGAATTTATTGAGAACCAAAGTCGACACTATAGCATTTCGGTGCTAATGAACCATCATCAGAACTGTGAGGGAGGATATTAGTGATGATGGTTCATTAGAACCGAAATGCTATAAAGTCAACTTTGGTTCTCAATAAATTCCTCCTTCCTCTTGGATTACCTTGTTATCAACTTTTTTCTATATATATTGTCAGATTACACTCCATTATTTACTTACACACACACACACATATATATATATATATATATATATATATATGAGGATCATTGGATAAGTTTCAGGACTTTTTTCGTATGGGCACTTTTATTAATAGTACACACATGAAACTCTAATCCCCTTCCAAGTAATCTCTTCTAGCTGCAATTCTCTTGTTATACTGTTCCAACAACATCTGGAAGGCCCCATGGAAGTCCTCTTCTGTGAGCATGTCAATGACCTTCCTCACAGCCTCTTTCATCTCTTCAATTGTCTCATAATGACAGCCACTGAGCTTAGGGAATAACCAAAAGTCACTGGGAACAAGGCCTGGACTATAGGGAGGGTGAGGAACTGTCTTGATGCCCATCTTGGT
>CAUZXS010005957.1:0-95000 GCA_963585895.1 Sepioteuthis lessoniana
ATTGCAGCCATCCCATTAAACCCATCCAACATTTATAATTCTACTGGGGTTGGAAAGATAATTGAAAAACGTTGAAATTTCAAACATTTATTTTGATATGGTTTCTGATTGCAGCCCTCCCGTAAAATCCGGCTTTGTGCAGCTCCCTTCATACAGTTTTTGAGGAAACTTGGTTCTCAAGATGGTCATTAAGCACTGCTGTAATTTTCGGAGCTGTATTCTTGTGTTTCTTCCTAACAAACCGTGTAAGAGTCCGATGGTCCCTATCAGACAGGTTTCGCTTTCTTCCAGGGTTTTGCTTTAAAGAGGAGTTTTTTTCCTTCTTTCTCAAATGCTGTCATTACTTTCGAGACAGTACTCCTTGTTACACCAAATAATTCAGCGGTTTTTGTTACAATGCGTCTGCAATACAAGCACCAACAATCTGACCTCTTTTAAAGTCTGATAAGTTTGCCATTTTAATGAATCTTGATTCATTTTTTCTGATGACATCTGTAAAAAAAAAACAAACAATTTTAGTAAAATAAGATGGGAAAAATTAATAATAATTCAAAAAACATAAAAACATTTGACAGTTCAAAATTATGATACTAAGATTCTAGATGTTTCCATCATTTGTCCAACCCCCGTTTAATCATTTATCTGTTTTCAAAAAATAAGTGATTTTGAATTGTTAGTGTTTTATAATAATACTTGAAACCATTGAATGATGTGCAAACAGATGATTAATACTAAATAGAATTATTCCTGTTAGAGAGGAAAACTGGAGACTATCTATGTGCAAACAAATGAGGCCTGGCTTGTTTAAAATATTACCAACAAACTATTCGTTTACAAATCATAAATAACTAATATATGCTGTGTGTTTTAGAATAGATGAAACCCAGTAATATAATAATGATTTCTTATTGAAACAAGCGCAATGGCAGCCATTTGAAACACGTCCTGTAAAAAATGAATCCTTTGTGCTAGAGACATCAAATCAATGCTTCAAAAAATGTTATAATATCAGCTTCCAGGTCATGCAAACTTTTTTGAGATTCTTGTCTCCGTAATGAATTATTATCATATTTATGAGTTGCAGGGTTGCATTGTGTCTCCAAATAAGTCGTTTCGCAACATTTTTTCTTCTCTTATCCAAGGCTTTGTGAACGAGAATTAACAGTTGTTATAAGATACTATTTTCAAATTAGAAACACAAAAGAACACATTATCATGACTAGTGTTATTAGCAGTCACATGGGTCCCTTATATATATATATATATATATATATATATATATATATATCAACAGGATTTGGTACTAAATAACCTACAAGTGTTGATATGATATAAAACCCAACCTACCAATGCCTAATTTGAGACAGAAGTGAAACTGAGCACCGCTCCGAACTGAAGCCTTCCCCGTTTTATGTGGTGGGTGAAGTATCATAAAGAACGACGCTTTCTTCCATCGACTACAAAATTAAGTCCACGACGTATTCCTTTTTGTGAAACTCATCCATTGAACTGTATCATCGAACTAACTTTTGTGTTAGTGAACAAAGATAGAGTTTCGTTTGTTCGTCAATTTTTACCACAGTGAGATTACAACAGGGTCTGGCTACCACTTAAGAGGTAACGATATATGCATTAACCCGTTCGAGCACTTACATTGGTGATAAACATTACAAACGTCTATTTATTACTCTTATGATACAAAGTGACAACCTTCTAGACCCCTCAAAATGTAACATTAGTCTTTGCAATCATTGTTATTGATTTTTTTTTTGTTAATTGTTTTTATTATGATAGTTATTAGTTTTTGCTATTATTGTTCGTTGTTATTGCTATTGTTATTTACTCCTTGAGTGTTTTTTACATTAGTTTTAGCTGATGGTTTTTCACTGGAGTTCACTCCAGAACGTTTCTCAGTATTATGGCCGTTCTTAATCATCTTGTAGTTTGGATGGTCTCCACTTGTCCTCTAACTTCCAAGTTCTCCAGTCTCTTTAATAATCCTTTAGTTACTGTACAAAAAGCACCAATCACAATTGGTATAATTGTCACCTTTGTGTTCCATAGTTTTTTCAATTCCCTAGCAAGGTCCGGGTACTTATCTTTCTTTTCACATTCTTTTAATTTTATTCTGTGGCCAGTCTGGACAGCAAAGTTCACAATTTTGCAAGTTCTCTTTTTTGTTGTTGATTATTATAAGATCTGTTCTTCTGGCCGTGATTAGGTGATCCGTATGTATTTCAAAGTCCCATAGGAGTTTATGTGTGTCATTTTCTAGGACAGATGCTGGGTTGTTCATATACCATTTGTTCGTATTGTCAAATTTAAATTTCTTGCACATCTCCCATTGGATCAGGTTGTCCACCCACACGTGTCTAGTCTTATACTCCTTCTGTGCCAATTTGCTGCATTTGCTTATTATGAGATCGATGGTTTCGACTCTATCACCACATAGCCTACATTTGCTATTTTGTTAAGTCTTATCTATTCTCGCTTTAATATAATCGATTCTTATGGCGTTGTTTTGTGCTGCTATCAGGAGAGATTCTGTTTCTCTCTTAAGGTTTCCTTTTCTTTGCCAGGTCCAGGTTTTCTGGTGTGAGATGTTGTTTAAAAGTCATCTAAATCGCCCATAGAGTTGATTTTCTTCCCATTTTTGTTTCCTAATTATTGTCATTCTGTTATCCATCGTGTTGTCAGTATCGTTTCTGGTGGCTGTAATCAGTTCTCCTTCGTACTTTTCTCCGTAGTCCCCGAGTCGTTGTATCGATGCATCAACGCTGTCTTCAGTGCTGGCAAGTTCTCTTCCTCTATCCTTTCTTGATACATATAGTCTGTCAACGTCGTCTCTAGAATGTAATGCCTTATGCATGGTCATTATTTTTCTTGTTCTTTTGTCCATTTGCTTAAGTTCCTCTCTGGTCCACCTCAAAAGTATGCAGTTTAAATGTCAAAACAGTTCTATTTCAAACAATTCAGTTCAGCATAAATATGCAGTTTAAACGCAAAAAAAGTAAACTCAAACCACGGTTTAGTTCGATTTAACCTATAGACAGGACCCTTATCAGGTGCTACCACTCCGGGTCAGAGTTGACCTGTGAGCGATGGCAATGAAGTGGTACTCTGCATTCCCTAAAGCCCCTACATTACTGGAATCTCACCATCAGATTGTATAGTGTTATATCCAGGAGACTCGTTGGTGGGGGTTCTTACCACTCTACAGAGAAGCAGTCGGTGTATTCTACAGCACCCCCAGATCTTATTGTTACTAGATTTTGCTATTATCCTTGTTGTTATTTGTCTTTTTTGCTATTAGTCATTATTGTGTTAATTAATATTAGTCTTTGTTTTTATTGTTATTAGATATTGTTATTATTATTAGTGTTTGCTGTTATTAATCTTGATTATATTGATTATAGACCGGCTCATTGGGTAGAGTGTTCGCCAATGGTTCGGGAGACTTGGGTTCAATCCCATGCCGCATCATACGAAAGACTTTAATAATAGTACTTGATACCTCCTTGCTTAACACTGCTATAATCAAACGGGGGACATCTCCACTCTAGAAGGAACCCCTCTTAAACTAGTAGACAAATTCACTTACCTAGGAAGCAGCGTCGAATCAACCGAAAAGGACATCGAAACGAGGTTAACGAAAGCATGGACAGCTATCAATAGGCTATCGATTATATGGAAATCAGACCTAACCGATAAAATGAAACGCAGTTTCTTCCAGGCAGCGGTCACATCGATACTGCTATATGGCTGCACTACATGGACGCTAACAAAACGGCTGGAGAAGAAGCTAGACGGCAATTACACAATAATGCTGCGTGCAATCTTGAACAAGTCCTGGCGGCAACACCCCACAAGACACCAACTGTACGGCCACCTGCCCCATATCACGAAAAATATTCAAGCTGGACAAACCAGACATGCAGGACACTGCTGGAGAAGCAGGGACGAACTCATAAGAGATGTACTCTTATGGACCCCCAAACATGGCCGTGCAAAAGCAGGACGACCAGCACGAACATATATTCAGCAGCTATGTGAGGATACGGGATGTTGTCCTGAAGACCTACCTAGGGCGATGAACGATAGGGAGGAGTGGCGAGAGAGGGTCAGGGATATCCGTGCTACCAGCGTGACATGATGATGATGATGATGATCAATGGTAAAGTGGAGCAATCCTGGGAAAGGAGTAGCACCCTCCCCAACAACTCGGTGTAGTAGCTATTGAAAAGTGAGCCTTCTGGTCGCCCTCGACTACGGTTGCCAACTTTACTTACTATATCGATTATTATTAGTCGTGTTTGTTTGCTTGTGGCATTGACAGAATTTTTCCATGCTGATACAGTGGCTAGCGTCCATCCATTGCCAGTAACGTGACATTTGATATCTTCGGTGTGCGTGTATCCGTGTTCTTGTATGCATATTATGTCTATCTTATGTTCTTCGGCCGACGCAGTCAGCTCTGGTAGTTGACCTATTCTATTTAAGGTTCTAACGTTAAATGTCGCTATTTGTATTGTTTGCATTTTAGTAGTTTTTGTTGTTTGAGCGATGTAGCTGATTTTTCGAACACTGAGGCCAGGGCTCCAACCTCAGCAGGACGCGCCCCTTTTTTACCCGCGCGAAGAGCGATGTGGTTTGTGTATGTAGTTGAAGTGTGGGTCATGGTTATCTTTCGATAGCTGTTTTTATTCTCATCTATAAAAGCCACTCTTATAGATGAGCAGCAGTAGTTCCCCGATCGAACTGACGATCCTAAGCGTTGAGCCGCAAGACTCACATGTCCAAGACAAGGTTAGGCATTATGTTTGGCCGTCAGAGGGTTTATTTGCGTACCTTTACGTCCATCATGCTGCTTCTTATGTGTAAATAAAAAGGGGGGCTTCCTTTACCCGTAAGTTTTAACTTAGTTAAAGTCCAAGACTAATGTATATTTATGAGTCTTTTTTCGCTTGTTTTCACCTGTCTTCTGATACTGGCTCTAACATGTGTTTTTGTTGGGGACTTCCTTTACTTGTTTTTTTTTCTCTAAACTACTATGGGGTAGGGGAAAGCAGTGGACATTCTAAGCTTTTAGAAAAAGATTCACATCCTTCTGCCGTGTATGCTAACACATTGGACCAGAGTCATATATTCAATTTGGATTTACGGTAAAAGTGTCTTTACATTTAAAAAAACACTGTACAAGCGGCATTTTACAAAGAATAAAGCAGCATAAAATTTTGTAAAATTTTCAGGATTTTAAATTAGTAGGACTTAAAGACATTATACTAACCAGTATTGAACCTTGGCTTTTTCTGGTGGCACAAGCTAGTTCTTCATCTCTTCTGTTCTGCTCTACCGTTTACTCACAAATGAATTTAAATATAACTTGAGAAGGTCTACTGCTTGGGGAGGGGGACATTAGTTATTTCGTCATTTGTTGGGGTTTGTTTGGGGGGTCTTTTTTTTGGTGGCATTAGGACTTTTACTTACGCTGTTTTGTTTTTGGTTTTCTTCTAAACTACTATGGGGTGGGGGAAAGCAGTGGGCATTCTAAGCTTTTAGAAAAGATTCACAACCTTCTGTCGTGTATGCTAACACATTGGACCAGAGTCATGTATTCAATTTGGATTTACGGTAAAAGTGACTTAACATTTAAAGCACACAGTACAAGCAGAATTTTACAAAGAATAAAACAGCATACAATTTTGTAAAATAGGACCAAGAACGTTAAAAACACTTAATAGCATTGAGAGAATACAACCTAGGATGATGGCAGCTACGTTTAATGGCAACCCCAGAGCAACGATCATCTACTGCTACAGCCCTACCAATGTTAGTGAAAAAATTTAAATAGTCGCCTTCTACGATGAGCAATCCTCTCTAGTGCGTAGCATTCCAAAACACAACATGCTAGTCATTGGCGGAGATATGAATGCCCAAATCGGGAAAAACGGAAACAACAAATATAGCCTTCACAACACATCAAATAGGAATGGACAACATCTAACAGATTTATTGATAGAAAATAGATTAACATGCCTCAATACAAACTATCACAAGAGGGAGGGAAAATTATGGACATATAAATACGCAAACAGTAGCAAAGCACGGGTAGACTACGTCTTTATAAACAAGAAATGGAAAAATAGCGCAATCAATTGCGAGGCATACTCCTCTTTCGAGGGTGTGTCTTCTGATCACCGAATTGTCACGGCCAAATTACGACTAAGCCTACGAAAAGACGCCACACGAACAGCGACCACCAAACACTATGGCTGGGCCCTGCTTAACAACAGAGATATTAGAGATAAATATGTATTAGAATTATGAAACAGATTCGAGACACTACAAGAGAAGACAGAAAAAGGTACCCCAAATGACGAATATGAGAATTTCGTCAACGCGCACCTCGAGGCGGCAGCGAAGTGTATTCCAACAAAACCTAGAACTAAATATAGAGTCCCATGCGAAACGTTAGCGGTTACAGAAAAAGGTGCACACGCGAAAACTGCCTCCAAAAGCTATCGAAAGAACGCAACAAACACAAATGCCATAAAACTAAAAAGGCACAATATCAATTAACAGGCATACATCTAAAAGAACAGACAGAATACATACAAAATCAGATAGATAAGATTAGGGACTCAGTGGAAGATAGGCACTCTAGGATAGCGTGGCAAACAATAAACGAAGTGAGTAGAAGGAAGAGCACAACCAAAGCAAAATTGAAAGCTGCAAACCAACAAGAAAGAATAAAACTGTGGAAACAGCATTTCGAAAATTTACTTGAAAACCCACCGAAAGTTACGCATGAACCAATCACCAGAATTATTAGTAAGCAATTGGACATTAAACTAGGACCATTCACACAAGAAGAACTCGACTCGGTTCTTAGAAAAATAAAAAATAGGAAAGCTGCAGGGCTAGACGAGATTCCCCCAGAAGTATGGAAGACCAGACAATTCGACGATATACTGCTCCGACACTGTAACACAGTCTATTATCAAAATCCGATAGACAGATGGATGAAGGGATGTATCCCCCCTTCCCTAAAAAGGGTGACCTCAGATTAGCCAAGAACTACTGAGGTATAACACTTACATCCATAGGAGCTAAAATTCACAATGCCCTACTACAAAGCCACATAGAACCCAAAATCGACAACATCCTTAGGAAAAACCAAAATGGCTTCCGAAGAAATAGATCCACGACCCCACAAATATTAATCATCCGTAGAATCCTTGAAGGCGTACGGGCAAAAAGCCTACAGGCGACATTACTATTTGTCGACTTTACCAAGGCCTTCGATTCCATTCACGGAGGGAAGATGGAACAAATCCTACTAGCATACGGCATACCAAAAGAACCCGTGGCAGCAATAACGATCCTCTATAGAAACACCAAAGTGAAAGTACTTTCACCGGATGGCGAGAGAATAATTCGATATTGTAGCAGGAGTACTACAAAGGGACACGCTAGCCCCATACCTCTTTATTATCTGTCTAGACTACATGCTTAGAACATCGATAGAAAAAATCAGATAAAACAGCTTCGAGCAAAGAAAAGAAGGAGAAGGTACCTCGCAAAAACAATTACCGACGCCGACTACGTCGATGACATAGCGATACTGGCAAATACACCCAACCAAGCCGAAACACAACTGCATAGTTTGGAACGAGCCGCCGCAGGCATTGGCCTCCATGTCAATACACACAAAATGAATATATGTGCTTTAATCAGTCAGGCGACATTTCCACGCTAGTAGGAACCTCTCTGAAACTGGTGGACAGATTCACCTGCCTAGGAAGCAGGGTTTCATCAACCGAAAAAGATATCGACAAGCGGCTAACGAAGGCACAGACAGCTATCGATAAGCTATGGATCATGTGGAAATCAAACCTGACCGATAAAATGAAACGCAGTTTTTTCCAGGCAGCGGTCGTATGGATGCTGTATGGATGCACCACTTGGACGCTAACAAAACGGCTGGAGAAGAATCTAGACGGCAATTACACAAGAATGTTGCGAGCAATATTGAACAAGTCCTGGCAGCAACTCCCCACAAAGCACCAACTATACGGCCACCTGCCTCCCATCACGAAAACTATCCCAGTTAGACGAACCAGACAAGCAGGACGCTGCTGGAGAGCAGGGACAAGCTCATAAGAGATGTACTCCTATGGACCCCCACATATGGCCGAGCAAAAGTAGGACGACCAGTTCGAACATACATGCAGATGCTATGTGAGGATACGGGATGTTGCCCTGAAAACCTGCCAGAGACGATGAACGATAGGGAGAAGAGGCGAGACAAAGTAAGAGATATCCGTGCTTGCGGCACGACATGATGATGATGATGTTTACTTGTTGTTTCATGGCATATCAACCTTCTTGGATTATCTAATATCAAATCCACTCTTTTAGGATGCTAGTGGTACTATTTAACCCATAGCTAGAAGGATAAGGGGGTTCATACCTTTTGTGAAGGTATTTGCCTGAAAGTGAACGTAATAGAGCGACTGGAGTTCGAACTCGCGTACTACGATTCCGCTGACCATCGCTTTAACCCTTACACCATGGGGACACCGCCACCTCCTATTAGTCTTTGTTATTATTGTTATTGGATATTGTTATTAGTTTAGGTTTTTGTTTAACGGTCCATTGGCCAAGCGGTTAGAGTGTTCGCCTAAAGGCCCGGGAGACCGGGGTTCAGTCCCCGGTCGAGTCATACCAAAGATTCAAAAAATGGTACTTGATACCTCTTTGCTTAACACTCAGCATTATAAGTCACAGATCAAGGGTAAAGCGGAGCCATCCAGGAAAAGGAGTAGTGCATTTCCTAACCCTCTGTGTAGTAGCTATTGAAAAGGGAGCCTACGGGTCATCCTGGACTACAGTTGCGAACTTACTTTTTGCTTTATGTTGATTTTTATCAGTCATTGTTTTTATTGTTGTTAATCTTATTTACATTGACTATTATTTGTCTTTGTCATTATTGTTATTAAATTTTGCTATTGTTATTAGCCCTTGTTTTTGTTATTAGTCTTAATTAAGTTTATTATTATTAATCTTTGTTTTTATTGTTGTTAGATATTGCTATTGTTATTAGTCTTTTTTGTTATTAGTCTTAATTAAGTTTATTATTATTAATTTTTGTTTTTATTGTTGTTAGATATTGCTATTGTTATTAGTCTTTTTTGTTATTAGTCTTAATTAAGTTTATTATTATTAATCTTTGTTTTTATTGTTATTAGATATTGCTAGTGTTATTAGTCTTTTTTGTTATTAGACTTAATTAAGTTTATTATTATTAATCTTTGTTTTTATTGTTATTAGATATTGCTAGTGTTATTAGTCTTTTTTGTTATTAGACTTAATTAAGTTTATTATTATTAATCTTTGTTTTTATTGTTATTAGATATTGCTAGTGTTATTAGTCTTTTTTGTTATTAGTTTTAATTAAGTTTATTATTATTAATCTTTGTTTTTATTGTTATTAGATATTGCTATTGTTATTAGTCTTTTTTGTTATTAGTCTTAATTAAGTTTATTATTATTAATCTTTGTTTTTATTGTTATTAGATATTGCTATTGTTATTAGTCTTCATAATATTGATTATTATTAGTCTTCGTTATTTTAGTTACTATAAATTGCTATTGTTATTAGTATTTGTTTTTGTTGTTATTAGTTATTATCATGTTGATTATTTTTGTTATTGTTATGCAATTTTATTGTTTTTCTCCTTATTAGTCGTTGTGATGGTTGTTAATAGTGCTACTGTTCTATCTTTTATGATAGGCTCCTATCTCAAATAAAATGTCGAATACAATATCATGAAATAGAAATTTTCGTCTTTTAGAGTTTTGAAAGAGAAGCCACAAATTAATCGATGCATCAATATCGATCAACAAATTCAGTGTTACTAACAAAATAAAATTCGGTCGTGATAAAGGAAAAAAAAACAACAACAAACAAACAAACAAATAAACCAACCACAAAAACTGAAACAATATGCAATCATAACCGAACACAGAAGACGAATTGAGACAAATATCTATCAAGTTTTGTTTAGTATGGCACAAGGCTAAGCGTATGTATTTCCGCAACCCAAAGTCAGTACATAAGAAGAGTAAAGCAAGTTTGAATAAAGAGTTTTCCTTCTTCTAGATTAGTTACCTAACTAAGGCT
The DNA here is from genome assembly GCA_963585895.1 of Sepioteuthis lessoniana. NCBI lineage: Eukaryota > Metazoa > Mollusca > Cephalopoda > Myopsida > Loliginidae > Sepioteuthis > Sepioteuthis lessoniana. Next base: position 10,187 of record CAUZXS010005957.1, read on the forward strand.
AAACAACCCAGAATTTGTTATCCATGGTTATGAGGAGAACATATATATTCATATGCCTTTTTCAAAAGGAATTAGAGAAAAGTGAAAGCACACAGCCACGCCCAGGATTTGAACGCGGTACATCGACTCCGTTTCTTGCGATGATAACCGTTATACTAAGCACGTCTTGTAATGAGGCACTTGGTAAGAATCAAACTCTCAACAAAAGTGTTTCCCAACCCACTTCGCTTTGCCTCCACCAAAACACTATCGTTCACCGAAATTCTCTCCTTACGTAATCGAAATAACTGATAAAAATCAAAACAAATGGTTCAAATTGTTTAACGGCATATCAACTTCTTCTGGGGTATTCAATGTTGATATTTGATTCATTTTTAAATGTTTGATTGTAATAACTATATTTTCAGTGTCACTTTCTACAATTGCAGTTTTTTGTCTATAATAATTTGTTTCCAAATATTTGTATGGTGTCAAGTATTCCTATCTAATACTATTAATTTATACACAACTATATATTTTAAAGTAACTATTCGTATTTAATACTATCGTTTTTACACTGTTATATGATTTCAAGTATTCCTATCTAAAACTATTAATTTATATACAATTATATATTTTAAAGTAAGTATTTGTATTTAATACTATCATTTTTACACTGTTATATGATTTCAAGTATTCCTATCTAATACAATTAATTTATTTACACCTATATATTTTAAAGTAACCATTCGTATTTAATACTATCGTTTTTACACTGATATATGATTTCAAGTATTCCTATCTAATACTATTAATTTATATACAACTATATATTTTAAAGTAACTATTCGTATTTAATACTATCGTTTTTACACTGTTATATGATTTCAAGTATTCCTATAAAATGCCAATAATTTGTAAACAATTACATAGTTTCAAGTAACTAATGATTATCAGCTTTGGTAAACAATTTTAGCTTCTAGTAATTATTTTTATACCAATAATTTGCTTACAGGTAAATGGCTTCGAGTAATCCAATTTAACATTAATACTTCTACAAAGGTTGGACAAAATAATGGAAACACGTGGAAATTTCAAACAAATTTATTTTAATATGGTTTTCTGATTGCAGCCCTCCCGTGAATTTCGTCTTTGTTTTACTCTCTTCGTACAGTTTTTGAGGAAACTGGGTTCTCGAGATGGTCATTAAGCCCTGCTGTATTTTTTGGAGCTGTATTCTTGTGATCCTTCCTCAAAATTCTCGTAAGAGTTTAACGGTCCCTATCAGACAGATTTCGCTTTCTTCAAGAGTTTTGCTTCAGTGAGGAGGTTTTCCTTCTTTCTCAAATGCCGTCATTACTTCCGAGACAGTACTTGCTACACCAAATAATTCAGCGTTTATTTTTGTTTTTATTCAGCGTTTTATTTTTGTTACACTAGAGCCTGCCATACGAGCATCGACAATCTGACCTCTGTTAAATTCTGAGAGATCTGCCATTTTAATAAATTTTTATTCATTTCTTCTGATGATGTGTGTCAAAAAATCAATTTTAGTAAAATAAGATGGAAAAAATTAATAATAAATCAAAAAACATAAAAATAAAAAAATGTTTGATGGTTTCATAGGAGGTTCAAAATTATGATACTAAGATTCTTGATGTTTTGATAATTTGTCCAACCCCTGTATAATCATTTATCTGAGTTTAAAAATGAGTGATTTTGAATTGTTAGTGTTACATAGTAATACTTGAAACCATTGAACGGTATGCAAACCGATGATTAATAAAGTAAATTTGACGTGGAGGTGCCCGTCGTGTAATGGTTAACGTCGTAGGAAATGGACACGGCGACACGAGTTCAAATCCTGGACGAGACTGATAGCGTTTCACATAGCACTAATACCCTTGGGAAAGGTATGCATCCAATTATTCTCCCTCCAGCTATGGGTAAATAGTAGGGCAGACTAGGTTCTTCAGCCTTGGTAAGGCAACTAGTCTAGGAGAAGGAAAACTCTGAATTCAAACCTGTTAAACTCCGCTTAAAAACTGACCTTGTGTCATATCCTGTCCGAGTGGAGGGGTTGGGTAAATAGGATCTCCTCAAGTTGTAATATCTAATGATTATTACATGTTAGGGATGGTTGACTGAAAGACCAACAAAGTCCGTGAAACACCAAAAAATAAACGGAAGGCAAGGATCATGGCACAATTAGCTTATTTAAACTAAGATATTGTCAGAAAGGCTCGGAGAAGATTCCGAGGTCATCTGTGTCATATCTTGCCCGAGCGGAGGGGTTGGGTAAATATGATAAAGTAAAGTTGGCGACTTTAGTCGAGGGTTACCCGAAGGCTCCCTTTTAATCAGCTACAACACCGATGTGTAGGGGAGGACACTACTCTATCCGCTGGATTGCTCTACTTTACTCTTGATCCTTACCTTATAATGTTGAGTGTTAAGCAAGGTGGCATCAAGTACCATTTTTTGAGTCTTTGGTATGACTCGACCTGGGATTGAACCCCGGTCTGCCGGGCCAATGTCGAACACTCTACTCATTTGTCCAATGAGTAGAGTGATTAATACTTAATAGAATTATTCGTGTTAGGGAGGAAAACTGAAGACTATTTAACTATGTGCAAACAAATGCGGCCTGGCTTGATAAAAACGTGTCATAGTTTTATAGGAGTTTCAAAATTACAATTCAAAGATTCTAGGTGTTTTCATTATTTTGTTCAATTCCTGTATATGATAATAATCTTTTATTTGCACACAGTTTTATTGTTTCACGCATTGCTATCGGATGGTTATAATTTTCAAAGAGAATCAATTTAATCCATACATTGGACCACAACAGCTACCATGACTCCAGAGTGGACCTGGAATTAATAGCCTAAAAGCGTGACTTTATACTCCCCAGAGCCCCAGAACTCGAACCTCACCATCATGTACAATTTAATGTCATAACCAGGTAAAGGAGAAGGTACTGTTGGCATATTCTGTGCCTCGCCGACAGAGCGGAAATCAAAATGACGTTAGGTAGCTACCCGCACCTACCTAATAACTGACGACAATTCAATTTGACGCATAGCTATTGAATCGCATAAAGTTGAAAACTGAAAAGCATCAAGGAACAATCCACCCACCAATCCTAGTCGGCTTGATGAGACTTTTTGTTACTCAGACCACACCGGAAAATCATCAGCTAACACTTGTGTGAAAAAGTCTCAAAAGAGTAAAATAATAATAAAAATAAAAACGAAGAAAGTTGAAGACGATGCACAAGGCCTTATATCTAAAAGATGACATTCACCGACTATATGTATCCATATTTACCAAACTCTTCGCTCGGGCAGGATATGACACAAGGTCAATTTTTAAGCAGAGTTTAACAGGTTTGAATTCAGAGTTTTCCTTCTCCTAGACTAGTTGCCTCACCAAGGCTGTAGAACCCTGTTTGTCCAACTATTTACTCATAGCTGGATGGAGAATAATTGGATTCGTACCTTTCCTAAGGGTATTAGTGCTATATGAAATGCAGTCAGCCTCGTTCAGGATTTGAACTCGTGTCGCTGTCTCTATATCCTACGACGATAACCATTACACTTCGGGCACCTCCGACTATATGGATCCAAAAGAGAAGAAAGAGGACACGTCAGAATTGAAGTTTGCGTGTATGTATCATTAAGAGGAATGGAAAACTACATTAAAACGAGCCAAGAAAAAATAATTACTGTGGTCAGTTGCAGCACTGACTGCATAAGGACAATCAGAACAAGAACGACATCTAGGAAACAGAAATAGGACGAAAAACAACTGGATACTTTAAACGACAAACTGGTGAAATCTCATACGAGAAGATCTGGACGAGGCTACGAAAAGAAAACTTAAAGGAAGAAACAGAATCTCTTCGAACAAAACAACCCAATAGCAACCAATTATGTGAAAGCGAAAACAGATAATGTACAATAGAATAGCATGTTTAGGATATGATTGGTTGGTTGAGTTTAGTTTATTGCATATCAACCATTGCATGTTATTTAATGCCAAATCTATCTTAAAACATAAACAGTTCTATTTTAAACAATCCTGTTTTTTTTTCCGGGCAAGAGTGGACCTGGGAGCGATGGCAATAAAGGGGTACTCCGCATTTCCCAGATCTCCAGCATTACTGGAATCTCACCATCAGATTGTTTAGTATCATATCCAGGATACTCATTGGGGGAGTCTTGCCCTTTTGCAGAGATGCAGTTGGTGTATTCTGCAGCCATGTGTGGTCTATGTGGTGTCAGAAACAAAACCATTAATCACATAAGCGAATGCAGCAAACAAGGGCTAAAAGAGTGATCATGTCTAGATGTCGATACACGGGACAGAAATGTAGTTTAGTCTGTTTGAATGCCATTCAAAGCCATTCTGCTAAAAAGTAGTGGTACTATTTGGGGAATGTAGACTGCCCCTTCATTGCCATTACTCCCAGGTTCATTCTGACCCGAGGTAGTCGTTGCTGTTAGAGCCTTATCTATGGAATAGAACTATTTAATTATTCACGATACCTGAAATCATTTTACTGTGTGCAAACATGATTGATATTAAATTAGATTCTTATTATTCAATTGTAATACTTGGAATTATTTAACTGTATGCAAATGAATGAACTGTGTTGGATAGAATTATTGGTGTTAAATATTATAATTCGTATTACATAGAAATATTTGGAACTATTTACCTATGTAAAAACAAATGAGTTCTGTCTTGTTTAAATTTTTATTTACCTCGGTTTTGGCTTCTTTGTTTAATGGCATATCAACCTTTGTAGGTTATTTAATGCCAAAGCCATTCTCCGAGAAGAACAGTAGTGGTACTATTTAACCCATAGCTGTGAGGATAAGGGGGTTCATACTTTTCCCAAGGGTATTTGCCCGAAAGTGAACGTAATAGCGTGACTGGAATACGAACTCACTTACTACGATTCCGCAGTCCATCGCTTTAACCATTACACCACGAGGACACCCCTTTTTTTTTTACCTAGAAATGATTCATTTTCAAATCATTTATATTAACACACACACACACACACACAAACGGCCAATGAACTCTATGACATATCAACTAAAAACACACACACACACACACACACACACACACACACACACACACACACACACACACACACAACGGCCCCGAGTAAAACAACAAAAAGCTTTATAACATATCAAATATCAAAGACTAATTGGGAAAAAGACAGACAAGTTGACACACTCTGAGAAAAGGAAAGGGAGGAGAAGGAAAAGTAATCCAACACACAACAGTGACCCCTATGTAAACATATACAAAACTTGAAAAAACATTCGACTAACAAACCTACACGAGTGAGTTCGAGTCTCAACGAGTACCCCATTCACATGGCATCGTGTAACACGTATTCTCTGAGGAAAGCAACAAGCTGGAAGCATACGTATGTAAGAACCCAATAAATAATTCTTTAAAAAATACAAATCTCTCAGTGGAGAGCAGACCTATGTATTTTGAAATATCTACTTTTTTCTTTCTTTAGATTATCAATGAAAAAGATATATATATATATATATATACACGTGTGTGTGTGTGTGTGTGTGAAAAGTATTTGGTATTAAATAACCTACAAGGGTCGACATACTATAAAACCCTATATAACCAACAACAAACCAATCTATTCTTTTTAAAATCTCCATCTTCTGTATCAGACCGGCTGGTACCGTCAGTAAGATTTCTTGAGACTAATCTTTTGTTGTTGGTCACTCAGCTGGGCATGAAGATCATTGGTTACTGGAGGTGGCCACGAAATCACACAAGTTGAGAAGAACAAAAATTCCGAGACAGTTCCAGTGTAATTCAACAAACTTTATTTGTGTGTGAATTAAACAGGAATTATATTAGAAAAATGGAAAGTACTGGTACTTTTTAACTCATAGCTATGGGGGGGGGAATAAGAGAGTTCATGCCTTTCTCGAGAGTAATAGTCCGAAAGTGAACGTAATAGCACAATTGGGGTTCAAACACATTTACAACGTCGAATACACCGACTGCATCTCAGCAGAGGGGTAAGCCCCCCCACCAACGAGTGTCTTGGATATAACACTAAACAGTAATGCAGGAGCTTTGGCGTTAAATAATATAGAAAGGTTGATATGCCATAAAATCCAACCAACCAACCAACCAACCAATCACTTACAAGTAGCTCTTTAACCACTACGCTATAGTAGTCGAAGTAGTAGCTCTTCTTCACCGTGCACAAACTCTATCGTACCTTTTTTCACCATGACATTTTTTTCACAGTTAAATGCTTTCAAGTATTTCTATCTAATACAAATAATTCTATACATAATCAATCTTTTTTGTGCACAAAGTTATATGTTTTTTTGTTTGTTTGGGTTTTATGGCATATCAACCTTTGTGGGTTATTTAACGCCAAATCCATTTTTATACAAATATACAGTTCTATTTCAAACAATTCAGTTTAGCATTAGTACACAATTTAATTGTCAAAAATGTTTCTATTTCAAGCAATTCAGTTTAGTCAGACAGTTCTAATTCAAACAATTCAGTTTAGCATAAGTACAGTTTCAATGTCAAAAACAGTTCTATTGCAAACAATTCAGTTTAGCATACAAAAACAGTTCCATTTCAAACAATTCAGTTTAGCATAAGGACACAGTTTAAATGTCAAAATAGTTTTATTTCAAGTAATTCAATTTAACATAAGTACACGGTTTAGTTCTATTTGACCCATAGATTGGACACTATTAGCTACTACTACTCCAGGCCAGAGTAAACCCGTGAGCGATGGCTATGAAGGGGCACTCTGCATTCCTCAAAGCACCAGCATTACTGAAGTCTCACCATCAGATTGTTTAGTATCATATCCAGGATACTCGTTGGAGGGGTCTTACAGAAAAGCAGTCGACTGGGCAAAAAGTTAAACGGTTCAAGTATTGTTATGTAGCACCAATAATTTAACATCAGTTATTTGCACACATTTAAGGGATTTTATTCTACATTGCTCATTCGTTTTCACGCAGTTAAATGGTTTCAAGTATTACTATGTATCACTAACAAATCAATTAATTATCAGTCATTTGTTTACACACAATTAAATGGTAAACAGTTCTATTTCTAACTATTCAATTTAACATAAGTTATTTGTGTTCGCAGAGTTTTATGTCAAACAGTTCTATTTGATCCATAGATAAGACCTTATCAGGGGCTACCACTCCGGGTCATAGTGGACCTGGAAGTAATAGAAATGAAGGTGTACTCCACATTTCCCAGACCCCACTGACTGGAGCCACACTATCAGATAGTTTAGTGTCATATCAAGAACACTCGTTGGCGGCGGTGGGGGTTCTTACCCCTGTGCAGAGATGCAGTCGGTGTATTCCACAGCCCCAGCCGATTGGACTGAGAATTGAACTCAGCCCGTCGAATTCCCCTGTGATAAAACTGTCTAAATGCTCCATATAAATCTGTCATGACTAAAGCAATTCTGCTTAGGGCACAATTTTAGCAGTTTTATTTTAATGTATAATCATTTAATTGCGTCTGAAAAATTGGAAACCTCATTATATCAAAAGCAACGAGATTTACAAAACAATGCCTGTTGCTATGTAAACCAATTTTAGCGATGTTATTGTTGGCCTCTTCAGCCAGAATGGATGTTGAGACAGAGTGTCGGATAAAACGACCATCTGTCAATGAAACTATTTTTTTTTAATGTTGGTAACTTCTTGTTGATTCTTACGTAATTTTAAAAGCCGAAAATAGTTACGTCGTATTTTTCGACTGTGTTCTACGCTAGCGAGTCAAAAGTTTTGCAATATTTCAGTAATGTGAAGGACAATTCTTCAGTTCCTGATGCCTTTGTCGAGGTCGTGAAGGAAGCAAACCTCATTGGACTGTAAGATGTTGAGCTCGCCTGATAATCTCCGTGAGCAACTCGCTGGATTCGCCTTCAGGGCTAAGAACGTGACCTCAAAATCCGCATTTGCCGCAGGGAGAATAATTGAACATAAACATTTCCCTAGTGAAATGCGAACAGGATTTGAACTCAGGCCACTATGTATTTCCTACGACGATAAACATTACTCTTCACTAGTCTGATAAAAGGAAGATTATACGGAAAATCAAATTAATTTCCGTATCATAATTCTAGAAGAAACTATCCTTCTACCGTAATATGACAGTTTTGTTTTCTGTATCAAATATTTTAGCCTGGTTTGACTTTCTGTCATGTCAACCTTTCTTGGGTATCTAATGCCAAATACCTTTTTGCATATATATCAAATACATGATTTGTAAACACATTTTTAGTTTGGTTTGGTGGGTTTTATGGCATATCAACCTTTGTAGGTTATTTAACGCCAAATCCATTTTTATGTAAATAATCTGTTCTATTTAAAACAATTCAGTTTAGCATAAGTACACAGTTAAATTGTCAAAAACATTTATTTCAAACTATTCAAGAAGTTATATGTAACAGATTCACTTAAGTGTAAATACAATTTTAATGTCGAAAAACAGTTCTATTTCAAATAATTCAATTAAGCATAAGCACGCAGTTTAAATGTAAATACGGTTTAATTGTCAAAAACATTTCTATCTCAAGCTATTCAGTTTACTCAAACAATTCAGTTTAGCATAAGAATGCTGTTAGTTCTATTTAACCAATAGATAGGGCCCTATCAGGTGCTACCACGCCGGGCCAGAGTGGACCTGGGAGCGTTGGTAATGAAGGGGTACTCCGCATTCCCCCAAGTTCCAGCATTGCTGGAACCTCACCATCAGATTATTTAGTGTCATATCCAGGACACTTATTAGGGGGGGGGTCTTATCCCTCTGCAGAGAAGCAGTCAGTGTATTCTACATCCCCAGCCGACTGGGCAACACATTTTTAGATACAGTTAAATGATAAAACAGTTTAATTTCTAACCATTCAATTTAGCATAAACCAACAAAGTTAAACGGTCCTAGGTATTACTATCTATCACTAATATAACAAATAATTCAATTAAACATCAGTCATTTGTTTACACACAGGTAAACGACCAAACAGTTCTATTTCAAACTATTCAATTTAGCATGAGTTATTTGTTTGCCCAGAGTTTAAACGTGAAATAGTTGTGTTTGAACCATGGATAGGACACTATCAGGTACTACTACACCGATGGCTATGAAGGTGTACTCTGCGTTCCCTAAAGCTCCAGCATTACAGGAGCCTCACCATCGGATTGTTTCTTTTCATATTTTCCCACACACTTACACTCACTCACACACATACACACACTGTCGCACACAAAAACACACACACACATATAAACACACACATATTTACACACACACACACACACACACATATATATATATATATATGTATATATATATATATATATATATATATATATACATATATATAAGATTTATTAACGAATATTCTTTTGGCAACATTATTTTTCAACAGTCCTGAGCTCATTTGTTTGCATACAGAGGTTTCTAGCATCACAGTTTATTGTTTACACACAATAAAATTTTTTCAAGTATTACTATTTAACACTAATAAATCCATTCAATATCAGTCATTTGTTTATGTGCTGTTAAATGGTTTCAAGTATTGCAATTTATTGTTTGCTTACTGTTCAATGGTTTCAAGTATTGTTATTTATTGCTTGCACACAGTTAAATGGTTTCAAGTATTGCTATTTATTGTTTGCATACACTTAAATGGTTTCAAGTATTGTTATTTATTGTTTGCTTACTGTTAAATGGTTTCAAGTATTGTTATTTATTGTTTGCACACAGTTAAATGGTTTCAAGTATTGTTATTTATTGCTTGCACACAGTTAAATGGTCTCACGTATTGCTATTTATTGTTTGCAAACAATTAAATGGTTTCAAGTATTGTTATTTATTGTTTTTTACTGTTAAATAGTTTCAAGTATTGTTGTTTATTGTTTGCACACAGTTAAATAGTTTCAAATATTGTTATTTATTATTTGCATACAGTTAAATGGTTTCAAGTATTGTTGTTTATTGTTTGCACACAGTTAAATGGTTTCAAGTATTGTTATTTATTGTTTGTACACAGTTAAATGGTTTCAAGTATTGCTATTTGATAATGATAATTCTATTTAATATGAATAAAAATCCCAAGTGAAAAATTTCACTAATTTTATTCAAAATTCTTCATTTGTTCGCACACAGTGAAATGATTTCAAATAAAATAAAGGATTAAATTGTTATATCTAACCCAGGAATGGGACACAGGCAGTTACTAACACTCCAAGTCAGAGTGGATCTGGGAGTAATGGCAATGAAAGGGTACTCTACATTCCGAAATCTCCAAGACTGGAGCGTCACTATCAAATAGTTTATCATATTTACCAACCCCTCCGCTCGGGCAGGATATGACACAAGGTCAATTTTTAAGTGGAGTTTAACAGGTTTGAATTCAGAGTTTTCCTTCTCCTAGACTAGTTGCCTTACCAAGGCTGAAGAACCTAGTCTGTCCTACTATTTACCCTTAGCTGGTGGGAGAATAATTGAATTCATACCTTACCCAAGGGTATTAGTGCTATGTGAAATGCAATCAGTCTCGTTCAGGATTTGAACTCGTGTCGCCGTGTCCATTTCCTACGACGATAACGATTACACGACGGGCAACTCCAAATAGTTTATTGTCATATACAGGACATTCATTGGCAGGGTGGGGGTCTTACTCTTCTGCAAAGATACAGTCGGCGTATTCAATCTTTTTTCATTGTTTCTTTTTTGAATGGCATATCAATCTTCGTGGGTTCTCTAATGAAATGATTACAGACAAATAATGAAATGATTACAGACAAATAAAAAAAAGCATTCAAGATGCTATTGACATTAAAAATATAATCCTGATTACAATTAAGTATTTAGAAATAAATAAAATTTCAGTATTCCACAAACCGTGAGGAGTTGATATGGCGTGAAACAAATAAACTAAACCTCTCAATCAGATGTCGGCATTAAATAACCCATAAGTAGTTGATATGTCGTTTAACATAAACTAAAACACTTTATAAAATCTATTACGTTCGCTTTCGGGCAAATACCTTCGGGAAACGTATGAACCCCCTTATCCTCCCAGCTATGGGTTAAATAGTACCTCTACTGTTCTTCTAGGAGAATGGCTTTGGCATTAAATAACCTAAAAAGAGTTGATATGTCATTAAACAAATAAGCTAAACCTCTCTATCAAATGTCGGCATCAAATAGCCTATAAGGAGTTGATATGTCGTTAAACAAATAAACTAAATCTCTCTATCAAATGTCGGCATTAAATAACCCATAAGGAGTTGATATGCCGTTAAACAAATAAACTAAACCTCTCTATCAAATATCGGCATTAAATAACCCATGAGGAGTTGATATGCCGTTAAACAAATGAGCTAAACCTCTCTATCAAATGTCGGCATTAAATAACCCATAAGGAGTTGATATACCGTTAAACAAATAAACTAAACCTCTCTATCAAATGTCGGCATTAAATAGCCTATAAGGAGTTGATATGCCGTTAAACAAATAAACTAAATCTCTCTATCAAATGTCGGCATTAAATAACTCATAAGGAGTTGATATGCTGTTAAACAAATAAACTAAACCTCTCTATCAAGTGTCGGCATTAAATAACCCATAAGGAGTTGATATGCCGTTAAGCAAATAAACCAAAGCATTTAATGATCATTTGAACTGCTTATGCATGCAACAAATTTCCTCACATATATCATTTTTATCTTCAATACAGAATTTACTTCGTAGACTTGACCGGGCTTAAGTAGATTAAAAAAATCAGTTTCGTACTTGTAAAATCTCCGATTTTCCCTCGATATAATATTCAAATTTTATCATATATCAATATATATATAGTAGTAAGTAAAGCTGGTGGCTGTAGTCGAGGGTGACTCGAAGGTTTCCTTTTCAATAGCTACTACACCGAGGTGTGTGTGGGGGGGCGCTACTCCTTTTCCGTGGATTACTCTACTTTACCCTTGATACGTACCTTATATTGCTGAGTGTCAAGGAGATATCAAGTACCATTTTTTAAAAGTCTTTGGTTTAACGCGACCTGGGATTGAACCCAGGTGTCCGGGACCATTGGCGAACGCTCTACCCACTGGGCCAATGATATATCAGAATATAATAGAGTAAAAATGATAGAAGACAAAATATCTTTTAGCTTCAATTTATCCTGTAAGGACTCAAAGAAATCGTTGATACAAGATGACCTCATTGTGTGTGGAATAAAACCGATAATATATATATATATATATATATATAGTCTGGTTGGCTGTCGACAATAACATCGTGTCAAGCTACAAGTAAACCCGGCCGAGAGCTCTCGACATTGCTGGCAACGTTTATGGGAGATAACCTTTTCGCTTGTCGCTTCTCATACATATTCCTAAAAGATACAGAAAATATTATCCGCAGCTCGGGAAGGTCACAGGTGAACAATGGTGTGTTTCTCAAGCTAAAAGTGAGTCGGTTTAGCTTTTGTCTTCTTTGCTTGGATGATGCTGTTTACAAAGGTCTTTCTTGTTTTTGGATGACGAAAAGAAATGAATTCAAAACAAAAAGAAAGGAGAAAAATATATTGATTTATTGTTCTTTCCGCTTTTTTTTCTTCTTCATAACATTTCGTTCAGTTTTCTTAGTTCAATATGCTGTTCTTTCGACAACTCTTGAATAATATTCTCCTCTCGATAATGATGATAATGCATCGGATAAAGCTGAAGTGACAAGGTTGTCCTGAAACAAATGCCTGTCATGTCACAAATCCTTTATTAACAACAGGAGTCACATGCATCTATATAGATGTGTAAGGAGACGTTTGTGGTGAAATGCAAACATGGTCGTCTGGGATTTGAACACGGGACATCGATTTTACTTTATACGACGATGAATGTACTAATAAGACCATCTCCACGGAAGTGATAGGGTTGTTCTGAAACTGCGATGCAGTCCGTGTTTTCTGCTGCCCCAGCCGACTGGGCCAATTTTATTCGGATATATATATGTGATTTGAGAGAGAGTCTGGCAAACATGTCAATGTAGACAAAACGGAGTGCATGTGTTTTAATCAAAGAGTAAACATCTCCACTCTTAATGGTAGTTCCCTGAAACTAGTGGAGTAGTTCACATATCTCAGAAACAGCGTCTCATCTACTGAAAATGACATCAATATGTGACTAGCGAAGGCATGGACAGCTATCGATAGGTTATCGATCATACGGAAGTCAGACCTATCCGATAAGTAAGTCGGCGATCGTTGTCGAGGGCGATCAGAAGGCTCTCTTTTCAATAGCTACTACACCGAGGTGTAGGGGAGGGCGCAATTTCCTTTCCCTGGATTGCTCCACTTTATCCTAGATACGTACCTTATATTGCTGAGTGTTAAGCAAGGAGGTATTAAGTACCATTTTTAAAGCTTCCCGGATCATGAGCAAACACTCTACCCACCAGACCATGAAACGCAATTTCTTCCAAGCAGCGTTTGTGACAATTCTTCTCCATAGATGCACCACAATAAGGCTGACTAAGCGAATAGAGAAAAGGTAAGACGAGAACTGCAGAAGAGTGCTACGTATCTTATTGAACAAAGCCTGGAAACGACATCCCACAAAACAACAGCTGTACATAAACTTACCTCATGAGCGATGTTCTTCTATGGAGCCCTTCACACAGATGTGCAAAAGTTGGACGACCAACCAGAACTTATCTACAACAGCTTCGTACGGACACGGGACGTAGTCTTGAAAACCTGCCGGAAGCGATGGAAGATAAAGAAGAATGGCGATATATATATATATATATATATATAGAGAGAGAGAGAGAGAGAGAGAGTCAGGGAAATCCGTGCTAGCAGTGTGACGTGATATTGATGATGATATATATAAAATGACCGTGCTTCGCATCAGGCGGAGGTGTATAAACAAACGAAAGCTACAACATAATGTCCCGAGCTGACGTATATCGATTGCTAGCTGAGCGGTATGATACTAAGTCTAACGTAAAATTGGGCGGGTCTCAATCCCAGCTTGAAGCGTCCTACGTGTCTAGCAACACTGAAGAGTTGAGATACAATGGAACAGTCTGTCTGTGGATGACTATATATATATGTGTGTCAAGACAGTACTCTAAACCATTAAAACTTAATCAGCAGTCTCCGAGCAATTTTTTTGTTGCAATGAACTGAAAGTTATGCTTTGACCCGTGAAAATCTCAGTGGAAAAAGTGTGTTGAATGCCAAGGGGTCTATTTTGAAGAGAATTATCATTTCGTTATTGTTTATTTCTGCCTTGAAACTTGTTGAACAAACGTCGTATTTTGAAGATATTTAGACGTTTCTTTCATTTGTTTATTTCTGTCTTGGTAAATACAGCTTGTTTTGATGCTTTTTAAATACAGGTCATATTTTAAAGAAAATTAATGTTTCATTCATTGCTCATTTTTCTTTTAGTAAATAAAACTTCAATCTCGATACTTTTTTTTAACTCATCTCGTTTAAAAAAATCAAAGTTATCATTCATTGTACGTTTCTCTTTTAGTAAATAAAACTTCAATCTTGATACTTTTTGAACTCATCTCGCATTTGAAAAAATGGATATTTCATTCATTGCTCAATTATCTCTAAGTAAATAGATCTTCAATCTCGATAATTTCTGAACTGATCTCGTATTAAAAAAAAGAATGAATGTTTTCCTTCATTGTACATTTCTGTTTTAGTCAAGACAACTTTCAGTCTTGATACTTTTTAAACACACCTCGCATTACTGCCAGCTCCACTCTGACCCATTGGTCGACCAGGTAGATCCTATATTCAACTGCTCTGTGCCGATACAGGATGTTGTCTGGAACCCCTGCCGGGAGCGATGGAGGATAGAGACGAGCGGCGAGGGAGGGTGAGGGGGATCCGTGACATGATGATGATGATGATGCAGGTATGAATGTATGTATGTATAATAATAATTCCTTAATTAATGCTTATCAAATATTTGGACTATTTGGTAAAAACACTACAAAATGTCAGTGTGTCATTTTGTTTTGGTAACATTATGTAATATAATGGGCGTGGGATTTCGTTTTATATATCTTGCCTTTCGGTTTAGTTAGGCTGAGAACCTTTCGCTTAGTGCATGGGTTAGTTAGGTGCAACAAGAGCGCAGGTGTTCACGCGCGCGCGAGGAGGATGTGTCATTCAGAGATGTTAAAAAAAAAAATCACAGATAGAAAAAATGACCAGGGGGATGTGAATGACGTCATGCACCGGAAGGATTTTGGGGGATTTGAGAAAAGTCTGTGAGTCGAGTTCTAGCGCCCGAAGAAGACAGTTGACTTTCGGAGCTCGCCGAGGCCTTGTGGCGAGTGCTGCACGTGGTGTGTGTGTGTGTGTGGGGGGGCAGATGGAAAAGTCGTCATAGAAAGATTGTGCCTCTCTCTTCCTTATGTCGAAAAACCTTTTAACTCAAAGGTAATAAAAAGTTTCGTACGTGAACTAAGAAATCGTCAAGTGTTTTTCGTGTTTCGGGATTCCTATGTTATCTATATATGAGTTATGAACGTTTTGTGTACCAGTATGAATATGTCTATTTCACATAATCACGTATGGCTATGTAACAATTATAGTATCCCAGTTCAAGATGGCCGACATTCTTATTGATCCAGTTTCAAACTGATTTCCAAGAAATAAACTATGTAATCGATACAATAATATTGACTGAAATGCGTTTGTTTATTTAATCTTCAGTTCGTCGCTAGAACAAGTTTTGCTGAATAGACAATTTTTTTTCAAATGGTGCAATCAAATAAACATGAAAATATTTCATGCTAGCACTTCCAATTCTTAATAAAAAAATAAAAAAACAACAACAACAACAAAAAAACCCAACAAAACCCCCAAAAGTAAAATAAAAAACAAAACAAAAACCTCATAAGCAAAAAACAAAGAAAAACAAACAAAAGCACAAGCCTTACTGGTTATTTCTTGGAGTCTGTACATTTGTGTACATCTAAATTCTAACATATACTCAGCTACAAACACATATCGATGTTTAGTTTTTAATTGACTGTTTAAAGAGATAAACAGACTTTTTCTGGAAAAAAGACTCTCCTGTAAGGCTAAAAAAATAGTTCTGAAAATTGTGATTTTATCTTAAACAAGACGTCATAGATTTTTGTTTGAAATTTCAACTTTCTCTTTGTTTAAAACCTTTTTTTTTCTTTCTTGAAATCATAAAAAAAATTTGAAAGCAAAACAAATGAATTAAAAGAAAGAAAAGAAAAGAAAAAGGGAAGCATTTAACAGAATATAACAAAGAGCAGAATGAGAGAAAACCGTTCCATTTGAAATCGTAAATGGCGATTGAGAAAGAAAGAAAAACTTCAAGGGAATAAAAACATATAAAGAAAGGGAAATGAAAAGAAAGAAAGGAAGAAAGAAAGAAAGAAATTGAAAAGGAAAGAAAAAGAGAAAATGAAAAGGAAAGAAAAAGAGAAAATGAAATCGAAAAAAAGTAAGACAGAACGAAATAGAAAAAGAATGAAAAAAAAGAAAATTAGAAATGGAAACGAGAAAAACTGAAAGAAAAAAGAAGGGAAGAAAACGAGGAAGAAAAATAACGATACTGAAGTAGAAAAAAGAAAGAAAGAAAGAAAAAAGAAAGAAAGGAAAAGGAAAAGAAGAAGAAAAAGAAGAAATAAAGATAGAAACTGATGAGAAATTAAAGAAAGGAAAAAGAAAAAAGGAAAGAAGATGGTTTTTAAAGAAAGAAATTGAAAGAGTTTGAAAAATGATAAAATTGAAAGGAAAAGAAAGAAAAAATCCGAAATAGTAAGAAAAAAGAGAAAAAGGAGAAAAAGAATGAAATGGAAAAGGGAAAGAACGAAGGAAACTGATATATGTAGAAAGAAACCGACAAAGAAACTGAAATGAGATGAAAGAAAGAAAATCGAAGGGAACGAAAAAAGAGGAAAAACAGTAAAAGAAAGAAAGAAATTGAAAGAGTAATTAAAAAATGAAACTGGAAGAAAAAGAAAAAAAGATTAATAAAAATGAAATTAAAAGAATATTATGAAATTGGAAGGGAAAGAAAAAATGAAAGAAATTGAAATATGAAGAAAAATAATGAGACTCGAATGAAAAGAAAAAAGAAAAAGAAATTTCAATTAGAAGAAAAAAATTTTAAAAAAGGAAGAAAAAGAAAAAATCAAAGAGAATGTAGTAAGAAGAAGAATAATGAAACTGGAAGGAAAAAAAACACGAAAGAAATTGAAATATAAAGAAAAATTATGAAATAGGAAAAAAAAGAAAAATACGAAAGAAATTGAAATAGAAAAAAAATTATTGAAACAGGAAGAAAAAGAAAAAGATGAAAGAAATTGAAATAGGACGAAATATAATGAAACAGGAAGAAAAAACATGAAAGAAATTAAAATAGGAAGAAAAATAACGAAACAGAAAGAAAAGAAAACGTGAAAGAGATTGAAATAGGAAGAAAAATAATGAAACAAGAAAAAAAAAAATACGAAAGAAATTGGAATAGGAAGAAAAATAATGAAACGGGAATAAAAAGAAAAATATGAAAAAAATTGAAATAGAAAGAAAAATAACGAAACAGAAAAAGAAAAAGATGAAAGGAATGGAAATAGGAAGAAAAATAATGAAAGTACAAGGAAAATAAAGAAACTCAGTTTTATAACTTTATTATCGGTGTTTTAACCTCTATCTGGAGCTGACTCCAGACAGGAAGACAATAAAAGAATATCATGTTTTGTAAATCATGGCCCACTCCCAGTGGTGAGGGTTTTCGTTAGTTGAGAAAATTTAAGCTCCTTACTTGTCCTCAGGCGGTTACTAACTGACTGACAGACCCTTTTCGAAAATTCTAAACTCTCGTGTGTGACTGTTTTTTACACCTACCGCAAGAGTTCTTGGGAGGGTTGACCTTTTGTTGTCGGCCACAAAATCGGTGACTTGGTTCACTGGTGGTGGGAGGCGGGCACCTCATAACCATATCAATAATAAACATCCGAAAATACTTAGGTTTATTAGTGCTTCAAAGAAACTTCATAAGATAAAAATCTAAAATCAAGGAAATCCAATATTCTATATATATATATATATATATATATATATATATCAAAGAACCTTCATTATGTATTTCTGCTGTTATAACATTAAGCAGACTCCCGTATTCCATATATTTTTTCCGAATTGACCATTTTTATTTTGGTTCCAGTGGAGAATGGTATATGGTTTGGTTTCCTTGTTGTATATCATATAAAACTTGGTGATGTTTCTAAATGCCAAAACTATCCTTGTAAAACAACAGCAGTGATACTATTTAATTTAGTGCAGGAGAGGACGGGATCAAACCTCACTTAGCCAGAGAGTGAACGCAATAGAGCGACTGAAGTTCGAACTCCCTTCGTGGTTGGCCCAGTCGGCCTGGGCTGCAGAATACACAGACTATATCTCTGCAGAGGGGGTAAGACTCCCCCCCCCCCAAAGTGTCCTGAATATGACACTAAACAATCTGATGTTGAGGCTCTAGTAATGCTGAAGCTTTGGGTAATGCAGAGTACCCCTTGGTTGCCATCGCTCCCGGGTCCACTCTGGCCCGGTGTTGCAGCACTTGATGGGGTCCTATCTATGGGTTAAACAGAACTAAACTGTACTAATGCTAAACTGAATTGTTTGAAATAGAACTGTTTACATGTATAAAAATGGATTTGGCATTGAATAACCTACAACGGTGGATATGCCATAAAACCAAACCAAACCAAACCAAAGCAATTACTGTTATATTTTGACCCTCGCCCCGGCCCAAAAATGCTATTCCAAGGTGATACACCGGAAGGAAGTGACACATTCCAATGGCCAGTAATCGAAAGAGATCGCGTGGGCGGATTTAGGCTTATGATATGGGACAAGGTGAAGGTCCCATTGTGCCACTACAGTGATGCACCGGAAGAGAGTGACCTGTGAACTGCATGACAGTTATTTCCGCTTGATGACGATTAAACATCCGATTTCAAAGATCCAGTGGGCGATCGTTTGGGCGTTGAATTATCATTTAACTCAGTTGAGTTCGGGGTGCCAAAGCAGTTGCCAGTAGAATTCCAGACAGCTAGAGACCAGATGTGGTAGGGAAGGCCACACCCGACCGAGGGGGCTCTCGGAACCCCCCGATAGAGTGAGCCCTAGGCCTCCGGTTGAACATCAAGAGAACAAGAAAGGCACAACGTGACGGTCATAACAGTGGGATCAAAATATGAAATTTATGTTCGGTCTCTAGCACCCTCTCACATGCAAACCTTGAACAACCCTTTCGAACCCTTGCAATAAAGTGAGAGGTATATATGTTGTTAAAGAAGTCTTCCTGTGTCTTCCTTCTTGCGTCTTTATCGTTGTGTCGCTGTGAATTATTCTACATATATATGTGCATGTATGTAGATGTGAATCTACATATGTGATTATATAACATTACTTCAAGGTCTAGCACTTTAGCCATAACACCCCGTGAATGACTTATGTATTTGAAAAATAAGCATTGACATTGGGGCCTTAATATTTTAACCTTTAAAATCTAGAATGTAAATGAAATCATGTGTCTTGCTCGACGACTTATATAATCAATTAACGATTAACTTTTTCTGGAAAAAAGTCATTCCTGTAAGGCGAAAATTATTCTGAAAATTTTGATTTTATCTCAAACAAGACGTAATAGGTTTTATTTGAAATTTCAACTTTCTCTTTGGTTTAAACTTTTTCTTTACTTTCTTGAAATGATAAAAAAGAATTTTAGATTCTATTTTTTAAAACACATTGTAGGAAAAACAAGAAAATGAAAAAAAAAAAAGAAGTATTTAACAGATTATCTCAAAGAGCAGATAGAGGGAAAATCATTTTTTTAAAACATACATGGCGATTGAGAAAGAAAGAAAAACTTCAAGAAAAAAAAGAAAGAAAGTGAAATGAAATAAACAAAACAAAAAAAAAAAAAAACATGAAATAAAGGAAAAGAAAAAAGAAGGAAATTTAAAAGGAAAGAACAATTGAAAATGAAATCGAGAAATAGTCTGAGAGAAAGAAACTGAAAAGGGATCTAAAAAACAAACAAAAAAAAAAAAACGAAAATTAGAGAAAAACGAAAAAAAGAAACAACTAAAAAAAAAAAAGGATATATGAGCAAAATAACGAGACTCAAAGGAAAATAAATAAACGACCTGAAATAGAAAGAAAGAAAAAATGAAAGGAGAAAAAAAAAAAAAAAACAAGAAAAAGAAGAAAGAGAAAAAGAGTCTAAAAAGAAATGAAAGAAAGGAAACGTAAAGGGAAAAAGAAGAATGAAACTTATACGATCAATTGAAGATCTCTAGACGACTGTCCTCAGGGTGAGGACAGTCGTCTAGAGATATTACGCTTACAGTATCCGCTGACGAGCTCTGGGTAGTGTGGATTATCCTTCTTTGCCATTACTCCCAGGTCGACTCTAACCTGGAGTGGTAGAACTTGTTAGGGTCTCATCTATAGGTCTATTTACAAATTATTAGAATTCGAAAAGACCGTATTAAAAATCTTTAAAAACAATTACACAAAAATATTAATATGAGCATATAGTAAACGTGATTCCCTAACCGCTCGGCATAAAATAAGCCGAGACTAGTTAACATGCTGTTAAAATCAACCAATCATCGATTGTTAGCTAGACTGCCGCAGACTATTAACTTACCAGACTTTGGTCCATTGTAATCGTTGCTAGTATTTTAATCTGAAAATTAATCTCAACGATAATAGTTGAGATCGTAAAGGACGTTGAAAGGCTGGCCCTGGCAGTAATTGCTATGAAGGAGTACTTAGAAATCCCCAGAGCGCGAGAACTGGAGCCTCACCATCGAATGCAATTTAATGTCATACCTGGGACACAAACGAGACGTTGCTGTCGAGCTGTGTGTTAGTGCTAATTTCACTCCATAATTCTCTTAGGAAGACTTTCTGGAGATCTCTGTCGTAAAAAAGCATTTCAGTAGTGTGTTTATATATATATATATATATATATATATATATATATATTTGTCAAAATTTCTTAGATGAACCTTGATAATTGTTATTACTTAAAATATTCGGACTACTGACCTAATCTTTATTGTTATACTCAAAATGTTTCAGCCGATATGTCCTCCAGTCTTCGTTAGGTGTTTCTCATCAAACTTGGGAGCCCAGGCAGAATCTCGCAGTGAAACATTTATTTGATCCTCTAGGGTAAACTCTTCCAATTTTATTAACCATGACCGGGTAAAAGTGTCAGATTAGAGTAAATATTCGTTGTTAATCTTACCTGTAGTTGGGATTGAACCTGGAACCTCCAGATGATTTCACTCAGAAGCACTTTTCAACAAATTGCCTTATCCACTCGACAGACAAGGACACGTGGAACTGTGGATAAGTTTGGTAGGATTTGATTTTATGGCATGTCAACCGTTGGAGGTTATTTGATGCCAAATCAGTTTAATACATATATATAAGATTTATATGGTTTGTAAACATAAGTCAACAAAGTTAAATAGTTCCAAGTATTGCTATGTATCACTAACAATTCAATCATCAGTTATTTGTTTACACACAGTTGAATGATCAAACAGTTCTTTTTCAAACTATCCAATTTAGCATCAGTCATTTGTTTGCACTCAGTTTGAATGTGAAACGGTTCTATTTGACCCATAGATAGGACCCTATCAGGTGCTATTACTCCGGGCCAGAGTGTACCAGGGAGCAATGGCAATGAAGGGGTACTCCGCATTCCTCAAAGACAGTATTACTGGAGCCTCATTATCAGATTGTTTAATGTCATATCCGGTACACTCTTTGGTGGGGGGTCTCACCCCTCTGCAGAGATGCAGTTGGTGTATTCTACAGCCCTGGGTTAGCTGACTGTGGATAAGGCGTGTATATATAGTAATTTACAAAGCTCTTTGCTTCGATGTGGCACAAAGCCGATTGAATGGGGCGCCCAATGAGACTCGAACTCACTCGTGTAGGTTTGCTAGTCTAGCTTGCTAACCGTTACACCACCAGAGGTGCCTAAGGCGTGTATATATATATATATACGTCTCGACATCACTTAGTAGGTCTCAATAACACCTAACCAACAGTCTCTAATATTCACCAGCTCCGTGGGTTTTTTTTTTTGTTGTTGCTTTAACTGAAAATGAATCTTTACTTTAGGGTTTGAGTAGGTGGATGACATTACCAGACATAAAACAGCGCAGCTTTACACCATATCAGAACTGGAGTTTCAATTATGTTTTGACAAATAGAAAACTTGGAAAACGTGTACTGAATGCGAAGGGGAATATTTTAAAGAAAATTAACGTTTCAGTCATTGTGCATTTCTGTTCTGGTCAATACAGTTTCAGAGGAATTTCAGCGATGCTTTGACTAACGGGTTACTCGCGGGAATACGAGTGTTGAATGCTAGGGGGACTATTTTTTTTTTTTAGAAAATGTATATTTCATTCTTTGTGAATTTTTGTTTTTAGTAAATGCAGATTCAGTTTCGATATTTCTTGTTAGGACACATTTAATCTTCATCAGCTCTCCTAAATGTTGGGGTATTTTTTTCGGAATTTCTCATCCACTTCCCCAAGAAAATCACTGTTTTCACTGACTTCGTCATCATTGCCTGCATATTTGTCAAATTGTGTAGTTGTGACTGTTACTTGCGGTCACTTGTTCCTGACCAGAATATCGAAGACGTGAATCTTGCTCAGTCGGCTGGGGCTGTAGAATTCACCGACTGCACCTTTGCAGAGGGGTAAGACCCCTTCCAACGAGTGTCCTGTGTATGACGTAAAGCAATTAGATGGTGAAGTTCAGTAATACAGGAGCTTTGGGGGAATGCAGAGTACTCCTTCATTGCCATGACTCCCAGGTCCACTCTGGCCCAGATTGGTAGCACCTGGTAGGGTCTTATCTATGAGACAAATAAAACTAAACTGTGTACTCATGATAAAATGATTTTTTGAAATAGCACTATTTTGACATTTAAACTGCGTATTTATGCTAAACTGAATTGTTTGAATCAGAATAGTTTTTGACATTGAGACTGTACTTACGCTAAACTGAATTGTTTGAAATAGATCTATTTTGATATCTAAATGTATGTAAACAAAAACTATACTAAATTGTTTGAAATAGAACTATTTATACAAAGATGGATTTGGCATTAAATAACCAACAAAGGTTGATATGCCATAAATGCCAAACAAACAAACAAACAAACAATAAGACGGGAATCACTCTGGTACACTCGCGATTTTAAGCAATGATTGATAAAAAGACGGATCTGAAACATCTTTTAACCTTTGCAGAAGTAAAGCATTGGTTACTATTTGGAGATCCTCACCTGTATGGGAATCTGATCTCTCTGATAAAATGAAATGGGATTTCTTCCAAACTGTAGTCGTATTGTTGCGTAGCCATATACACGAATATGGTCATGTGCGAAATAGACATGTAATGTTCATTACTACAGAACATATAAAGAACAGGAATCTCAAAAACACGTAACGACTTCTTGTTCAGGTACGAAACCTTTTTATTAACTTTGAGTTAAAGGTTTCGACGTAAGGAGGAGAGACACAATCTTCTATGCTGTCTTATTCATTTGGCCCCCAACTTGAGCGCCCCCCCCATAGGGCGCAAGTTCGCCTCGCGCCTGCGAGCTCCAAGGATCGTTCCTTCTCGTTCGGCGTCCAAAACCCGACTCTTATTTTCTTCAAATTCTCACACAAACTTCCGCGTGCTTCCGGTGCGTGACGTCACCCGCACCTTGTCACCCAGTATCGTCTCGGACTGTTATGACATCTGAGTGACACCTCCATCCGCTCGCGCGCACCCGCGTTAACACCTACTTCAATATTACACCCAACCAACCCATGTGCTGAGCCGAAAGGTTCTCAGCCTAACTAAACTCAAAGGCATGAACCGAAATCCCTCGGCTATTTCATAACAGTATCAGCACTACGGTAGGGCTGCTCCATTTGGCTTATAACGAAACACACTGAGAAAAAGCTAAATAGGAACTCTGCAAGGATGCTGCGTGACATTTTAAACGAATCGTGAAAGTAGCACTTCTCAAGACAGAAATTGTACGGCCACTTACCTCCAATCGCACAAACCATCTATAAAAGACAATCCATCGTTAGCGACGCTCTGCTTCAGATTTCTCCGCATAAGCACATCAGTGTTGGCTGACTAGCAAAATCTTATATTAAGTAGCGCTGTGCGAACACTGAATGCCGTCTAGAGGACTTACCTTGAATAATGACTGATTGAGACGCATGGTGTGTGTGAGAGAGAGAGAGAGAGAGAGAGAGAGAGAGAGAGAGAGAGAGAGAGAGTCAAAAGAACCCGTGCTGTCAGCAGGCCTTGATGATGATGCTGATGATGATTCTACGTTTGGGCTGGCTGTATGGGTGACGGTTTAGAAGCAGTTAGTTAGAAAGGGAATCTTTCTTTACAGGTAATACTAATGTGATCGAGAATTCATATCATTCTTCCGATTTCTCTTCATCTGAACGAAGTTGTTGTTGTCAAGGCGCTCAGTGACCCTTCTCTATCTCTGTGATTTCTCCCTTTGTTGATTACCTACCATATGCTCTGTCCGTCTGCCTGTCTGTCTCTATCCAACAATCACGTTCGGCTGCCAAATTCAAGAACCTCCCTCCCTTCTCTACAGCCCTCTAGCACGTGATCCTTCACTTATCAAACAGCTTCGATCATGAGGAGCCTCCGACGGATTTCCTGTGCAGGTGTGTGACCTTTTCCTCATCAGGTCACATCACCACTGCTTTCTTTGCATTAGTCACCCCCACGCTTAGCGACAGCGATACAGCAGTCATCCTATTATGTAACAATTTATCTTGGATCGATATCTGCCTCACTGCGACCGGAAGGAGGCTCAGAACCAAGGATTTTTTTCCCGATATATCTTCGCTCGTGTATTGCGTCATCAACCCAAATAGCAAACACTATAATACTGGGTCTAAAATCATATACATTATTTTTCAGATCTTGATGATTTTGATTATTCTTGAGTCAATACCTCTTACAAATTTAATAGCAATATTATAATGTGCGTATAAATAGGTGAGAAAATAAATTATAAGAAATTAAATTTCATATTGCCATGGTTACTTATGAAATTACACACCCAGTTGGCTGTGGTGGTGGGGTTGTAGAATACGCCAACTACATTCCAGCAGAGGAGTAAGAACCCCCCAAAGAATGTCCTGATATGACAAAAAACTGCATTTGATGGTGAGGCTCCAGTTCTGGAACTTTGGAAATGTCGAGAGTATTTTCATTAACATTAATAGCAAGGCCAATCTGATCGGGAGTAGTTGTACTTAGTAGGGTCCCATCTATGGTTAGTTGGTTGGGTTTTACGACATATCAAACCATAAAGATTATTTGATGCTAAATTCTTTTCATATATATATATATATATATATATAACATATATATATATTATAACAGTGTTGGTTGTCACTAAATCACTTTGTGGATTTGTGGCGAAATAAGTGCAATACAATATAAAGAGTGCTTAATATCTAGGATAGAGCTAATATATAATAATAATGATAATTAAATATAAGATTTATATATTTAATGCCATGGAATTGATATATTTAATGCCATGGAATTTAGATATATATATAATTTGTAAACGAATATGATTAGTAAACGAATAGTTTGTCGGTAACATTTTTTAAAAGTCAGCGCTCATTTATTTGTAAACAGTTAAATGGTTTCAAGTATTGCTATTTAATACTAGTGATTCAATTAACATCAGTCATTTGTTTGCACACGGTTGAATGGGTTCAAGTATTGCTATTTAATGTTGTATAGCCATGACCAACTACACACATATACGTGTGGAAACATATTCAACACAATAAGGACGAGTGGACACAGTTCTTTAGAAAAATATCTCTCTCACTTTATTCGAAAGGGTCGTGTGTGAGAGGTGAGTTGGGGACCGCACAAAGACTGCAACATATTGACCCCCCAACTCTTCTGGCTATAACAGCATTTCTTTCCCGTTCTCTTGGACTGCTCAACCGGGGGCCTGGGGGCCCAGCCTCTGCTGGGACATGGTTCTCATTCCAGTATCTTCTCTCCAACTGATCTGAATTTCCTGTCGCCGGGGTATATAATAATTTGACAACTTCTTGCGAGCGTCACATTTGCACTCAATTCAACCCGTCGACAGTCAAGGTTATTCCCTGATATTATCGACCGGATGCACCTGTTATTTACACAGGTGCATTTCTTATTTTGACCGCTCGGCCGGGGGCCAATATGCAACATTTAAGACTTAATAATTGTATTTAACATTATTCATTCATTTTCATATCGTATTGCAATGTAATACAAATAATTCAATTTAATATCAGTCCTGTGTTTTTTCCTTCTAAATGTTTTAAGTTACAATAAATGATTAAATTGTTCTATTTGACCCTAACAGACATATTGTTTAACTGCTAATTATACAGTAACGTCATTTTGTTGATTTTGATTTGACAAAAGAGAAAAAATGAGATGATACATTTAAAAATACAGGAACAATTAATTACAAAGCATATTTTAGAAAAGAAAAAATCGGCCAATTGGTCTATTAGGTAGAGTCCTGGTAGACCGAGGTTCAATCCCAGGTCGAGTCATACCAAAGACTCAAAAAATGCTACTTGATATCTCCTTGCGTAACACTCAGCATTATAAGGTACGTATCAAGGGTAAAGTGGAACAATCCAAAGAAAAGAGTAGCGCCCTCTCCTACACCTTCATGTAGTAGCTATTGAAAAGGAAACCTTCGGGTCACCCTCGACTACGGTCAATAATAACTGCTTATATGTGTTAATAAATGTTCAACTCCCTTTCAATGCCGAGCTGAAAATCACATGTACATTAGCATCATGCCCAGAACCCTTTGATATAGCCGTCAATCAGAAATTTCTGGGACAGGATGCTCTAGCTGTGTAAATAGGAAAACAGCTCGCGTGAGTTGACAAGCGAATAGAGATCGCGGGAGTCATAATCGGAAAACGTGGTCAGACGGTCAGTCAGGGAGTTATGGCCAGCAAATCGCCAGAGGGAGCAGGGGCCTTGTAGCTCCTGGTGGAACTCGGTTAAGCAAAGGCGTAAGGCCATGATATGAAATTATAACTTGGTTTAAGAAAACGGTTAATATGGCAGTCCTCCACCAATCAGTGTCCGCGTCTTACGTCTCCCTTTCATCTTTCACACTTCCAGAATTTTGGACCTTTCAAAAAGTAATAAAGAGAGTTATATACTTTCGCAAAGAATGTGTTACGGTCTTGTTCCGTCGTTATGTCTTTTCATTATGCTGCCATATAACACCCTTGTTGATTGGGTCTTAATCCTCTGCTGTGGATACAGTCAGCGTATACTTAGTACCACAGGTAAGGCTTTTTTGAGCGGGTTTAAATAAACACTATCGGACAAAACTGACTGCTAACATAATTTAAAAAAAATTAAATTCAACTTATTTTTGAATTGCTGTGATGTTGCTATGTGCTGCCACCTTGCTGCCTTTAACAATTTTCGCATCTTTGGGTTCAGTGATTTCTCCCTCACAGCCGCAACCGTCTTTTTTATGATATTTTTTCCAGTTGTCTTATAATTATTGAAGAAATCATCAGTTGATGAATGATGGCGATTCAATTTCTTTGCAATATTTTATAGTGCAAGTCCACAAATAATTGCATGCAACAATTTGATATTTTTCAAACTCCTGCCAACTGCTGATAGCCATAAGCAACTGACTAATCGCAGATTTGGGCATCAAATCAAGAAAAAGAAAATTCTCAGAAATTTCCTATTTTTTTTATATTTCTAAGAACTTTCTGTTTAGAAAATTATGAATTTTCGCTATAACTAAGGGAACTTTGACAACAATACTCAAGGAAAATAATAACTTCCAAAGTGTATCTAAAGCCACTGAAGTAATGTCTGTAGGATTTTGTCAAAAATCATATTCTTAACTTTGCTTTTCCAAGCAAAGGGATTCCAAAGATGTCAAAATCATTAAACTAAATCTCTGACATTCCCTTCTAAAAACATGGCGAATGCAGGAAAGCCAGAATCATTTTGAAAAAATCACGTACCATCGTTTTGTCAGTTTTCTTTCAATAATAAAAACCCACCCCCACCCCAAAATGAATAAAATAAAATAATAAAAATAAAAGATAAAAAAAAACAAAAAAAAACTATCAGTTGCCGGTCTGCATCACTTGGCTGTATTTAAATCACAATCTCTCCTTCTATCTGCGTATCTGACACATCCAGTTGGCGTCCAATCCGACGGTGATGTCGTTGCGTGCTAGTGACGGCGTTTCCGCCCACACAGAAAACTAAATCTTCGATAGTAATGGCGGCCCGAAGCTTTCAGTCAATACGAACGCGTTCGTCAATCCATTATCTCTCGATGCAACAGACGCGGTAGGTTCGCCAGGATAGAGTTAATTTCAAATGCATTTTCTCTTTCTTTATTGCAGTATTATTTAGTGTTTTCTTTTTCTTTTTCTTCTCCTGATAGGTCGGGGTAGAGAAGTAAGTCTTTGAGATAACGGCAGGGTAGGAAGGTACAAAATCATAAACAGCGTGGGCTTAAATTCACCCCACATCTAAGATGGGCAGCTTTACGAGTATTTTATCAGCCAACCATCTCCTTTTGGTTGTAATCTAATTACACTTGCCACCTACATTGTTCTATCATTTCGGGCCTTTCACCCATCTTTAAACAAATTTCCTCAGTGTCCCATTGCGCAGGTTGAGTCACTTAGCAAAAGGTTTTTATTCGCTTGATATAAGTCCAATTAATATGTATTTCAATCAAAGACTCACATACAGACATACAGACATATATATATATATATATATATATATATATGTACTGAGATGAAAAAGCACAAGGTCTTCAGAGAATGATTTTACTTATTAAATCATTTGCCAAGGTTAAATGTCTCGGTTTTTAGACCTTCATTTGGGCGTGTGTCATCAAATAAAACGAAAACGATTAGAAACTTTTAAAACATTCTTCTACTTCCGTTAATAGCGTTCTCTTTTATATTTATGTGAAACAAATACCGTTCGAAAATTTATTTAAAGAAAAATCCATATCACATCTATCTATCTATCTATCTATCTATCTATCTATCTATCTATCTCACTCGTTCTGTTCATGTCTATCAGTCGATCTATCTTTGTTCAATAACTGCATACCTGCATGTCTATCTATCTATCTATCTATCTATCTATCTATCTTCCTAAGTATAAATAAACGCTGAAGCCAAATTATCTTAAGGATTTTGTAACTTTTGAGCGCCAAAGGGATCAAAAAAGGAGACAAATAGAAAAAAATCGGATCTCTGTTTGATATTGAGTCATCAAACTTTTTAAAATGATTGTATATAACAATCTGTTAATTATATATATATATATATATAGGTATTATTCGGTCCAGTTAAACCGGAGTTGGGAATAATTCCATCAGGACAAGAAAACTATTCAAAAGTGAACATTTAAATTTTCCTGGTAAAGAGTTCAATGAAACAGACATTACAGAGCAATAATTTCATTAAGAAAAAAACACAAACCGGTCACATTAGGATTATAAGAGGATGGAAATAAATTTATAATCCTAATGTGACCGGTTTGTGTTTTCTCTCTCTCTCTCTCTCTCTCTCTCTCTCTCTCTCTCTCTATCTATCTATCTATATATATATATATGTGAGGATACGGGATGTAGTCCGGGGGACCTGCAGGAGGCGATGAACGATGGGGAAAAGTGGCGAGAGAGGGTCAGGGATATCCGTGCTACCAGCACGACATGATGATGATGATGATGATGATGATATATATATATATATATATATATATATATATATCGTCTTTTCCTTTTTACTGAATTTTTTTCCCAGAAGTCAGTTTGTAGAATTTGCTAATTGTACAAACCAGGTTTTTTTTCACACCAACAGAATTATAGATCAGATATAAAGATTAATATATGTATATTGGGTGCCTCGGGTAGTGTAATGATTAGCAAACCTTCACGAGTGAGTTCTAGTCTCATTAGGTGCTCCATTCATTCGGCCTTGTGCAACATCGAAGCAAAAAGCTTATGAAATTATTACTTACACGCTGTACGTTTACAAATCACACAAATATATAAACAGGATTTGGCATTAGATAACTTTAAAAAGGGTTGATATGCGAAAAACACAACCAACCAACAAATATATATATATATATATATATATGTGTGTGTGTGTGTGTGTGTGTGTGTATATTTAAAAGAAAATAATAAATAAAACAACAATCGGTCGCATTAAGGAAAAAATATTTCCATCCTGTTAAAAAGCATTGCTCCAAAAAGTTTCACAGGGCTTCTTCATGTACCATAGCCATGGTATGGCTATGTGTGAAATGGACATATATTGTCCATTACATATGTAACATAGGAATCTCGAAAACACGTAACGACTTCTCAGTTCAGGTACGAAGCTTTTTATTACCTTTGAGTTTAAAGGTTCTTCGACATAAGGAGTGAGAGGCACAATCTTTCTATCCAGGCTTTTTTATCTGCCCCCCCCCCCAACACGTGTGGCACCTACCACAAAGGTCTCCGCGAGCAAGCGAAAGTCAACCGTCTCGTTCGGTGTCTAGTCTCAACTCTACTAACTTTCTTCCATTTCCCAAAATTCTCTGCGCGCTTCCGGTGCGTGACGTCATTCGCACTCGCTAGCCACCGTTTCCCATCTCGGGCTAGTGTGACATTTCTGAGTGACACGTCCGCTCTGCGTGTGCGCGTGAACACCTGCGTAATGTTGCACCTAAGTAACCCATGCACTGAGCCGAAAAGTTGTCTAAACCCAAAGACATGAAACGAAATCCCTCGGCCATTATATTACATTCAGATCAAACAAGAAAATGGATTAAAATAACTCTTTCACATTTACAACCACACTTTAAAGTAAAACTTATTTCGCCTACATAAACGTAACCCTTCCAAATCAAGTAGCAATAGTAATTTACTCTGCTTTTTGCTCAGATGTAGCACAAAGCCATACGATCGGGGCACCCAATGAGACTCGAACACAGCCGTGTAGGTTTGCTAGTCTAGCTTGCTATCCATTACGCTACCCGAGGCGCCCAATATCAAGTAGCAATAAGTATCAACTTATTTAGGCATGTAAAGAACATCCGGTTTCATCATACTTCATATTTAAGAGAGGAAAAATTTACAGCTACAAAAATAGATGTCTAACTATCCAAACTATAATATAAAAAAATATTATTCAGACATAACTTTTTTTAATACATGAAATTCTAATCATTAAAATGAAATAAATCAAACTAAAACTAATGTTAATTACGGTAAAATGTCCCCAAAATTGCAATAACAGAACAAAAAATTACTAATATTAATTTTAGAGAATTGATTTATATCAATGCTTTTTAACAAGATGGAAACAAATTTATTATCTTAATATGACCGATTGTTGTTTTTGTTTTTAAATAATTTGCTTTATGGATTTTATTTGCATTGAGCTCTTGACCGGGATTACTTAAACTTAATATTCTATATTTGAATATTTTAATTTTCCTGCTTGGAATTGTTCCCAGCACCAGATTTACTGGATTAAAAACTGTCTTATACATACACACACACACACACACACACACACACACACATATATATATATGGTCATCCACAGACAGATCTGTTTCGTTCTATCAGAACTCATCAGTGTGGCTAGACAGTAGCTTCCAGTAGCTGGGATCGAAATCCGGTTGACGGTTTGTTTTTTTGAAAGAATATATATATATATATATATATATATATATATATATATATATATATATATATATTCTTTCAATATATATATATATATATATATATATATATATATTCTTTCAAAAAAACAAACCGAAATTCGGTCACCTTAGGATTATAGATTATTTCAATCTTTCTTCGAGCATTGATATGAATCAACAACTCCCTCAAAAAAATTAACAGGACTTCTTCAGCTCCAACATGGAAATAAATGAATACAGCCAGATAATGGGGATGGTCATCGGAGGAAAGAGGAGGGAAGGAGCCTACTTGAAAGAATATTTTCTTTGTGATATTATTCACATTGAGCTCTTTACCGGGAATATTTTAATATTCGAATTTTGAATAATCTAATTGTTCTGATAGAAGTATTCCCTACTCCTGATTTCCTGGATTGAAGAATACCCCAAACTATATATATATATATATATATATATATATATATATATATAATTACCGTAATTATAACTGACGGAAGAATTTTGAAAATAAAGTAAATAGGTAAATAAAAAAAAGGGAAATTTAATAAAACAAGGAGGTAACTCTTTAAATCTCTTCCTCCCTTCTTCCCCACCCCACGTGTCTATTCTGTTTTATTTATCCATTGGATCTGAAGAAGTCATGTTATATTTTTCTTCGTGTTTTTGATTCACACCAGAAACGAAAACAGGCTGGAAATATATTTATAATCCTAAAATAACCGGTCTTTGGTTTTTTTCTTTAAAGAAATATTGCTCTGTAAAATCAATTACATTGAGCTCTCTACCAGGAAAATTTAAATGTTCAGCTCCTGAATGATTTTCTTGTCCTGAAGGAATTACTCCCAACTCTGGTTTAACTGGACCGAATAATTCGGCCTTGTGCCACATCGAAGCAAAGAGCTTTGTAAATTACTATTAATAAGCTGGATTGGGCACCTCTGGTGGTGTACCGGTTAGCAAGATAGACTAGCAAACCTACACGAGTGAGTTCGAGTCTCATTGGGTGCCCCATTCGGCCTTGTGCCACATCGAAGCAAAGAGCTTTGTAAATTACTATTAATAAGCTGGATTGGGCACCTCTGGTGGTGTACCGGTTAGCAAGATAGACTAGCAAACCTACACGAGTGAGTTCGAGTCTCATTGGGTGCCCCATTCGGCCTTGTGCCACATCGAAGCAAAGAGCTTCGTAAATTACTATTAATAAGCTGGATTGGGCACCTCTGGTGGTGTAACGGTTAGCAAGCTAGACTAGAAAACCTACACAAGTGAGTTTGAGTCTCATTGGGCGCCCCATCCATTCGGCCTTGTGCCACATCGAAGCAAAGAGCTTTATAAATTACTATTGATAAACTGGATCCACTTGATGGGACACATTTCGGCCGGCCGGGGGATCAACTGCACGGATCTGGTCGAGGGTGTCACATCTCTGGAGATACCTCGAGCCTCAGGGGGCTGTCCCCTAGGCTTTAACTCTCCTTTGAGGGGTTAGGTTTATCGCCTGGCGCCTGAAGCACCCCTTTTTAAGGGAATGCAGACGGGACCCGAGGCATTTTTGGGAATGCCAGGCGCGTCTGGGATACGGTCAGACCCACCTTAAATAAGGCCTTTTTCATACTTGTCCGGTTTGTGGGAGATGGAGAACAAATACCGTTGATTAATAAGCTGGATCAAGTTGATGGGACACACTTTGGCCGGCCGTGGTATTAGCTGCACGTATCTGGTCGGGTGTGTCACGTCTCTGGATACGGTAGTCAGTCAAGGCTGCCTGGCGTAGGTGCCGGGGAGGCCTAACATTCGCGTTACGCGGCCAAGACTGACATTCCTCGAGCCTCAGGGGGCCGTCCCCCAAGCTTTAACCCTCCTCGGAAGGGCTATGTTTATCGCTTGGCGCTGGAGGTGCCCTATATTTATTTTTGGGAATACTGGGCGTGTCTTGGCAGAGGCCTTGCGCTCGGAAGAACATTAAAATATGCCTTGTGCCACACTCGCCTGTTTGGTGGGGCGTGCAATAAACACCGACAAATACCGTTGATTGAATAGCCTGGATACAGTAGATGGGGCATGGATCTGATCGGGTGTGCCACGTCTCTGGATACGGTTGTCAGTCGAGGCTGCCTGGCGCTGGTGCCCGGGAGGTTTAGCATTTACGTCACCCGGCCAAGACTAACATTCTTTGAGCCTCTGGGAACTGTTCCTCCAGGCTCTAACCCTCCCAAGAGGGCCTAGGTTTACCGCCTGGCGCCTGAGGTGCCCCTTTTTAGGGAATGCCAGCGAAGCCTGAGGAATGTTTGGGAATACCGGGCGTGTATTGGTTATTGCTCAACACCCAGAACCACATTAAAAATCCTTGCGCAACACTCGCTCGTTTGGTTGGGCGTGCGACACATACCGTTGATTTGATAAACTGTTTAATATTCAGACTGATCTTCGTTTGGTTAGATAGCATTTTGACCCTCAATTTCTTGTGAATCCTCTTCTTCATTATTTGTACAGGCTTTTTTTTGTATGTATCCGTTAGCACCGGATACTGGTGCTGAATAAATATATTAAGCACTCATTCTTTGTGTATCATTCACATTGACGATACAACAGTAACTTTGTTAGTTTGCAGGAAAGTCAAGGTTGAAAACTAGCCGAAAAGGAATATAAAAACTTTTAACCGACAATCACCCATTGAAAAGAAGAAAACTGGTTATTCTGAATAAATGAAGATTGAAAATGAATTTTCATATATAAGTAATTAATTTAGTGTCTTACTTTCTCTAATGACCTGTTTTGTTTTTAGATAAGAGTTTCATAAATCAAAACATGTAAATTGGCAACAATATATATATATATATATATATATATATATATATATAGCAGTATCGATGCGACCGCTGCCTGGAAGAAACTGCGTTTCATTTTATCGTTTAGGTCTGATTTCCATATAATCGATAGCCTATTGATAACTGTCCATGCTTTCGTTAACCTCGTGTCGATGTCTTTTTCGGTTGATGCGACGCTGCTTCCTATGTAAGTGAATTTGTCTACTAGTTTAAGAGGGGTTCCGTCTAGAGTGGAGATGTCACTCGTTTGATTATAGTACATATATTCCGTTTTGTGTGCATTGACATATGGATGCACTACATGGACTCTAACAAAACGGCCGGAGAAGAAGCTAGACGGCAATTACACAAGAATGCTGCGAGCAATCCTGAACAAGTCCTGGCGGCAACACCCCACAAGACACCAACTGTACGGCCACCAGCCTCCTATCACGAAAACTATTCAAGTTAGACGAACCAGACATGCAGGACACTGCTGGAGAAGCGGGGACGAACTCATAAGTGACATACTCTTATGGACCCCCACACATGGCCGTGCAAAAGCAGGACGACCAGCACGAACATGCATTCTGCAACTATGTGAAGGTCTGGGAACATGCATTCTGCAACTATGTGAGGGTCTGGGATATCCGTGCTACCAGTACGACATGACGATGATGATATATATATATTGCTTGCTATATTTAGACATTGTGTTTGCATATGGTGAGAGAGCATTTGCAGATCTATGCTTGAACAGCATTGACACTGACTCATCTGTATTTGGTTACTACATGTTTCTCGCCTTTGTGATTATGAGACTGGGCAGGAGTTTTCTGATGTAATAATCGCATAGGTGTGAAACTGACAATCACCAAGCGCCGTTGACTCCGTGTCTACGCTATTCAAGCTTAGATCTCTCGCTTTCTCTCTCTCTCTCTCTCTCAATATATTTATGTGTGTGTGTGTGAGTGTGTGTGTGTGTGTGGTTGTTTGTTTGTATGTGTGTGTGTGTGGGGTTATATAAAGAACACTGCCCTCAGAATAAGAGGGTAGGATTTAGTGGCTATAAAACGATCAAGTTACATACTAGACTCGTTCGAGCGTTCGTTTCTTTGTATCAGCCAACTCCCTTTCCATTGATGAAAGTTATTTGAAGTAAACATCTTTCTTCGTTTAAAAAATTTTGCAGGGTGCAAAATCCTTTTACACTGGAAGAATTGGAATCTAATATTGGAAGGAGGATCTTTTACATAAGTAAACAAATAGTAATAATTCAGCAGCAGCTATAAAGAAACGGATAGGTAAATAAAAATCTATTTCATTGCAAAATTGAAATATTAATCAACAACTAATAAAATTCTTTTGTTAAATTGCGTTAAAAAAAGATTTTAGTCTTAAACTAGATCAAATGAGTGGTGAAAATTATATGTATATATTGTGATAGGCGAATTGTCGTGTAAATTACGCAAAAATAAAAATAACACTGGCGTCTCATTTTATCAGTTATATTTACCAAAATTACCTTATGGCCCAGAATACACCAACTGTATCTTTGCTGGAGTCCTAGATATGGGTTAAATAGAACTAAATTGTACTTATGCTAAACTGAATTGATTGAAATAGAACTATTTTGACATCTGTGAGTAGATAAATGACTGATGCTTAATTGAATTGTTAGTGATAGATAGCAATATTTGGAACCATTTAACTTTGTTGACTAAACTGAATAGTTTCTAATAGAACTGTTTTTGACATTTTAACTGCGTTAACTGGTGCTAAACAGAATTATTTGAAATAGAACTATTTTTATGTGTAAAATGGATTTGGCCTTAAATAACCTTCAATAGTTGATATACCTTAAACCAAATCAAACCAAACCAAACCAAACTTACCACAAAATTACCACTTGAAATATTATCGATTAAATTTATTTAAAGAAATCGTCATCGGCTTCAACCACGGCCTCCAGACGATTTTGGAACCTTCTGCAAGACATTCTTACTGTCTTCTTGTTTAAATTAGATACATTTTAGATTAAGATATTTAGATTCTGCCGCTATCCTTGCCTTTGGGTTATTTTTATTGTGCGTTACGGAGTTTTGTTGGCATCTCGCTCAACTAAGTCCTATAATAATCAAGGGGATGACGATCTGGGGAGTTAGGCGGCCAGATGTTAGGGGTGATGTGGTCACAGAAATTTTCTCACAGCCAACACTTTGTCGTCCTGCTTGTGTGGCATGGTGCAGATTTCTAATGCTTGACGTAGTGTCTTCCAGCAAGCACCTTCTCAATCAAGGCCAACATGAATTGGGCCAGGCGCTTGAAATAGGTCTCTGTATTGAATGAGAGGCTATGTAGTAAGATAAATGAAGGCATAACGAAACTATTGATAGGGACCACCCAAAACACCGTAATGTAAACAGGATGCTTGATTTTCTTCAATATGAACATGAATCTGTTCTCAGATTGAATCATAAAAATTCTGAAATCTTCGTATTGGAGCTTCTGTAGTGAATGCCAAACAGGATAGTTGTTTTATTCTGGAAGAGTGAATTGTGTCACGATGCTGCTCAACTGTCTCGGCTTTGCTGCACAGTAGACAAAACTTGACAAAGATAAAACACATGAAACATGAAATTTATTGAGGACAATTTAATCCTGCAGATTTTTGGGGCTGCATTTGCGGTGCAATAAAAATAAATAATAAAAGAAAGAAGAGCTGTACTAATTTTTTTTTACTTGTTTTGAATATTTTTCTTTAATGTGTAATTTTTTTGTGAAATTTGATCTGCTCTGTCTTTCTTTCAGATGATTTCACGTGCTTAGATCCCTGGGACTAATAGGGGAGGTAACTGTGAACAAAAGACTAAGAAGCTGCAAGAAATGTAAATATGAAGGTACAATAAACGTGATTCCCTAACTTGTAGGCATAAAATAACCCTAGATGAGTAGACATATCGATAAAATTAATCAACCGACAGCGATTCAGATTGCAGGGTGGAATGAAAATTTATTTTGGATTTTACACGTTACCTCACACCAAGGGCTAGTGGGTGTGTGGGGATCAATTATTACCATGGCTGGCGTGTATTTAGGAAACGCAGAAGCTATTAATGAACGTAAGGCTAAGCTACAAACTGCTGCAAATTGAACTTGATGCAGTTTTTTCTGCAGCTGGTAGAGAAGCCATCCTTCAGGTTGTACAACTTCGTGATACCTGACACTATGTTTCCTCAACTCGCAATTAAAAAAAAAAAAGATTTAGAAAATAAAACTCTTTCTGCGTGATATCTCACAAAAGACATTAACTTTTTGTGAATCTCTCTCCCACTCAGTTGTGACAGCTACTATTTACCAACTCCTCCGCTCGGGCAGGATATGACACAAGGTCAATTTTTAAGCGGAGTTTATCAGGTTTGAATTCAGAGTTTTCCTTCTCCTAGACTAGTTGCCTACCCAAGGCTGAAGAACCTAGTCTGTCCTATTATTTACCCATAGCTGGAGGGAGAATAATTGGATTCATACCTTCCCCAAGGGTATTAGTGCTATGTGAAATGCAATCAGTCTCGTCCAGGATTTGAACTCGTGTCGCCGTGTCCATTTCCTACGACGATAACGACTACACCACGGGCACCTCAGTTGTAACAGATAAACGTTCTGTACCCAGTAGGCAGACATTATAGCGATTTACTTTTCCATTAACTGACGTGTCATTGAAAAATGAGACGCCATGAGCTCAGCAGCCGGTTCTGTAAACACAAACTCACTGAAACGGTAAAAAATAGCA
The DNA here is from genome assembly GCA_963585895.1 of Sepioteuthis lessoniana. Lineage (NCBI taxonomy): Eukaryota > Metazoa > Mollusca > Cephalopoda > Myopsida > Loliginidae > Sepioteuthis > Sepioteuthis lessoniana. Next base: position 48,729 of record CAUZXS010005957.1, read on the forward strand.
TGCTAAAGTCACCTGTTGACAGGGGACACAAGCATGTTTATATTTAAGAGGGAATGCGAAATTCAAAAGCAGAATTTGTAGCTAAATGCTGACACGAAAATAAATTTTTACTTACGATACGATTTAAGGAGGATGGAGTCTCCGTAGCGTAATGGCCAAAGTGCTCGACTGCAGCTTCAAAGTTAGAGAGTTCGAACTCCCGTTGTGCTATTACGTTCACTTTCGGACAAATACCCTTGGGAAAGATAAGAAACACCTATTCTCCGCAACTATGGGTTATATAGTGCCACTACTGTTCTTCTACAAGGATGTCTTTGGAATTATATAACTCACGAAAGTTGATATGCCATTAAAAACAAAGAAACCAAACTAAATCAAACTTTTGAGGGAGACCACGAAGTTTGATAATTAAAGTTAATTAATTGCGGGTTCCAAGTAAGCGAGTTCAAACTCCAGTTTCGCAATTACGTTCATTTTTGGACTAATACACTTGGGGAACGTATGAAGCTCCTTATCCCATTGCTATGGGTTAGATACTATCACTGTTATTTTTCTACAAGGATTGCTTTGGAATTAGATAACCCACCAAGGTTGATATGCCGTTAAACAAAGAATTAAACTATGGAAGCACACTTAGTGCAACGGTTATCGTTTCAGATAAATGAAATCTACAACCTAAGTTCAAATCCTGGACGTCGCTGTTTGCTTATTTGCATTAATGCCCTTGGGATAAGCATGAATCCATCTGTTCTCTACCCTGTCCTTTTTTATCTTTAGTTTGACAACCAGTCTTAGAAATGAAAGACTTTAAATTTAAACCAGCTTTACTCCTATTAAAAAAATGACTTTGTGTCTCATCTTGCCCTTGGCAGAAGGTTCGCGTTAATACTATATGATTTACCACAGTATCTTGACTCAACTGATTAATAATGGGGATGAGATTATTTTATAAATTATTTTTTAAGCACAAACGTGTCACATGAACATTAAATTCTAGGTGAAATCTCATAGTCTTTTCATAATCTGGCAGACGTCTAACATGTGACCATTAAATTGATAGATAAATAAATAGAAACTTATGAATAATATTATTTTTTACCCAATGTAGGCAGGTACTTCAGCCAGTAAATTTTAAATCAAGACATTTAGAAGAATGAAATAATTTGAGGGGATTTTTGTCTGGTCATCCAAACTTTGATCACTTATTTTGCAAGTTTTCATCTTTTACCCAATGTAGGCAGGTACTTCAGCTAGTAGATTTTAGATTAAGACATTTAGAAGAATGAAATAATTTGAGGGGACTTGTGTCTGTCATCCAAACTTTGATCGCTTTTATTCAATGTTGGCCGGTGCTATGCATCGATAAATAAATAGATCGATTTGAATTGTCCAAGGAAGTGGAGATTGATAGATAATATGAAAACACGTAGATATTTTTCTGTAAACACAGGTTTATTGAAATGTCAGAAAAGTATGTCAAGTATACCTATTGATAAGTGGCACTATATAAACAAGGAGGTTTAATTTTAAAACTAAAAATCGGTTATTAAAAATAAGTCAAGTGCAGCAGGAACATAAAATTGTTGGTGAAATCGCACAAACTCTTCCTAATCTTGCAGATATCTAATATGCAGCCATTAAATAAATAGGTGGATAGATATGAACAACCCAAACAGGGTTGGACTGTAGAATACACCAACTATATCTCTGCAGAGGAGTAAGATCCCTCTCCAAACAACGAATGTCCTGTATATGACATCAAACCATATTATGGCGAGACTCTAGCAATGCTGGAGCTTTGGGGAAATGAGGAGTACCACTTCATTGCCATTGCTCGCAAGTCCCTTCTGATCCGAAGTGGTAGCATTTGATAGGGTCTTACCAATAGGTTGAATAGAACTGTTTCAAATTTAAACTGGTTGGTTGGGTTTTATGGCATATAAACCTTTGTAGGTTATATAACGCCAAATCCATTTTTATGCAAATAATCAGTTCTCTTTCAAACAATTCAGTTTAGCCTGAGTACACATTTTAATTGTCAAAAACCTTTCTATTTCAAGTTATTCAGTTTATTCAAACAATTCTAATTCAGTTAATTCAGTTTAGTATAAGTACAGATTTTCTTAACACATAGTTAAACGTCAAAAACAGTTCTATATCAAACAATCCAGTTTAGCATAAGCACGCAGTTTAAATATAAGTACACAGTTTAATTGTCAAAAACATTTCTATTTCAAGTTATTCAGTTTAGTCTAACAGTTTTATAACAAACAATTCAGTTTAGCATAAATATGCAGTTAGTTCTATTTAACCCATAGATAGGACCTTCTCAAGTGCAATGAAAAGGTGTTCCGGATTCCCTAAAGCCCCAACATCACAGGAACCCCCCATCAGTGTTTAGTGTCATATCCAGGACACACATTGGGGGTGGGGTCTTATCCCTCTGCAGATGTGCAGTCGGTGTATTTTACAGCCTCTGCCAACTGGACAATACACAGAGTTAAAGTCAAAGCAGTTTTATTTCAGATAATTTAGTTTAGCATAAGTACACAGTTTAGATAATGGATCATTCCGTTTTTTGCAGCTCTGAATGAAAGTAAGAAAAGGAATACATTGTACATCAATGTGTGTGTGTGTGTGTGTGTGTGTGTGTGTGAGAGAGAGAGAGAGAGAGAGAGAAAGAGAGAGAGAGAGAAAGGAGGCAGTAATGCTTTACATCAAACGCTTATCGTCTTCAATAGTATGGAAAAAAGGAAGAGAGAAAGAAACGAAGACAAGATAAAGAGAGGGAGAATCAAAAGAGACTGATAGACAGAGAGAAATGAGCAAAAAAAAAAAAAAAAAAAAGAAATGAAGAACAATTATATAAAAAAATTCTATCTGCATCTAATCCAGAAGAAGGTTTTATGAAATTCCATATCTGGATTGTAATAAAAAAAATATCTGGGAGAAAATTTACCGTTGTATTAATAAATGCATATTTTAAAAGAGCAGATTGCCCAGTTGGCTGGGGCTGTAGAATACACCGACTGCTTCTCTGCGGATGGGTAATACCCCACCCAACAGGTGTCCTGGATATGACACTAAACAATCTGGTGGTGAGGTTCCAGCAATGCTGGAGCTTTGGGGAATGCGGAGTGCCCCTTTATTACCATCGCTCCCAGGTCCACTCTGGCCCGGAGTGGTAGCACCTGATATGGGTCCTATCTATAGGTTAAATAGAACTAACGAAACAATGCTTCCTTCGCTATACTGATTTTTGCATTTAAACGGCGTATTCATGCTAAACTGAATTGTTTAAAGTAGAACTGTTTTTGACATCGAAACTGTACTTTCACTAAACTGAATTGTTATATATAACTGTTTGAATAGTTTGAAATAGAAATGTTTTTGACAATTAAACTGTGTACTCATGCTAAACTGAATTGTTTTCAATAGAACAGATTATTTACATACAAATGGATTTGGCGTTAAATAACCTACAAAAGTTGATATGCCATAAAACCCACCAAACCAAACCAAACCAAACTAAAAGAGCAGACATAAATAACGGTTTGGTCCCACACAATTTAGAAACTAATCACAACTTTAATTCTAAAATTCAGAAGCTTAGTTTATATACATAATGAAAAACACTGAAAAACTGTTGAATCTTGAATAATTTCGAACCACAATACTATGTAACATAAACCGGATTTTTTTCAATTTCTTTCCTAATTAGGTCAAATTGGCGCTGAATACTTACAAAATTCATCATTTAAATACTTATAAAATACAAAATAAATCATTAAAAATAATTCGGTTTCATATATTCGTTTATATGTATTTAGAGAGATAGGTCAACATATTGTCGAATTAAACGGAGACAGAAAGTCGAAGGTTATCACTGATAAAGACATATATTATTGAATGTTTATAATAGGTAGATATGAACTAAATAAGATAGTGAGATAGATTGACTGGTGGGATATGGATTTCTTTATAAATACATTTTTGAATGCTAATTTCATCACAAATATTTGAAACAGAGCGTTCCTAATGGAAATAGAATGTTTTCAAACCTTTCTAATCTTTTTTCGTTTCATTTAATAAATTACACGCCCCGATGAAGCACTAAAAACCGAAATGTTTAACGTAGAGAAATATTTCTACAAATGAATTATCCACTGAAGAATTTGTTTTTTTTTTCATCTCTACATTTTCCAGTCAGATTTATTTCCTATTTTCCATTATATATATATATATATATATATATATATATATATATATATATATATATATATACCTAATGCAAATGGAAAAATTCACGAATACAGAGTATGTAAAAGAGTCATCCGATGTGACGGAGAATATACTAACAATGTTCTCCGCCGAAATAAATTTATTATGACGGCTTAACCGAGTTTGAGTCTCCATTTAATTGCACTATATATATATATATTTCTTTTTTTTTGCTGTAGGTCCAAAGAGAGAATAAAAATAATTTAAAATGAGTAGGTTCACGAAGAGGTTTGTATTTTTTTAGGATTTATCTATTTTGTTCTTGCATACATATATATTTCCAGCTTGATGCTTTCATCAGAGGACATGTATGGCAAATGTAGGGCCTTGTTAATAGAGTATTCAATAAGACTTCAACTCACTTGTGTTTGCAGTTTGAATGGTTTTCACTTAGCAGTTCAAGTCTTATTGAATAACCCATTGACAAAGCCTTGTGCCATACATATTCTTTGACGAAAGCATCAAACTGGAAACATACACGTCTGTAAGAAAAAAATAAATATTTCCTAAAAAATACAAATCTCTTCGTCGACCTACTCATTTTGAATATATATATATATATATATATATATATATATGTAAAATTAACTTAAATCGCGAGTTGGAAATCTTCAACTAAAGTTTCACCTTATCGGATCATCAGGAAGCCTAATTCCAACTAAAATCTCATATATATATGTGTGTGTATGTATATATATATAAACACTCACACACACACACACATGTGTATATATATATATACACACACACATATATATATACACACATATATATATATGTGTGTGTATATATATGTGTGTGCGTATATATATATATATATATATTTAAGGAGTCCGAAAGTATATTTGTAAAGTCGGATAAGTCGGGCAATTTGTTTGAAATAGAAAAGGGAAAATATAAGCAAATGATGTTTAAGGAAGTGGTTAAGAATTATAAGAAAGCACCACCTGATCTAGAAAAAGAGTTGAATAGCGAGGCAAAAATGTTGGCGCAAAGACTAGGTATTGTAAATAGAGAGGAAAAATACAATACCAAGAATTGTTTCATTACGATCAAGGACCACAAAAGTGATTTCAAGACTAATCCTGAATGTAGGCTTATTAACCCGGCCAAGACACAGATAGGTAGGGTTAGTAAAATAATCGTCCAAGAAATATGTGATTCGCTTAGGCTGGCATTAAATATCAACAAGTGGCGGGGCACAAAAGATTGTAATAAGTGGTTTGAGGAATACGAGAAGAATGACAGGAGTTCCTTTATCAAATATGATATTAAGGATTTTTATCCTTCGATAACCGAAAAGATACTGGATAGAGCGTTAGATTTGGCTAAGGAATATATGGTGATACCTTTAGACAAGGTGGAGATAATTAAGCATTGATGAGTTTGGATTTAGGTTAGATATAAGGACGGACCTAAAAATTACCGATTATCTTGATGTTACTTTAAACTTATACAGTGGAACTGTATCTCCGTTTAGAAAAAGGAACCAGGATCTGCGTTATGTGAATAGGGGATCCAATCACCCAACACAGGTGTTTAAACATGTACCTAAAGGAATAGAGCATAGGTTATCAAATAACTCCAACAAGGAAATTTTTGAACGAAGCAAGCAGGAATATGAGGAGGCTTTGAAGAATGACGGATTTAGAATATCGGGATAGGGAGGAAAGTAATACGCAAAAAAGGAAAAATAGACCTAGGAAAATTTTATGGTTTAATCCCCCTTATAACATGGAGGTAGTCAATAACTTAGGGAAAGAATTCTTTAAGTTATTAAAAAGAAATTTCCCTAGTGGGAGCCCGTTACATAAGATATTTAATAAGAATTGTGTTAAATTAAGTTATAGTTGCATGCCAAACATCAATGGCATAATAAACAAGAGAAATATAGCTAAATTAAGTAAGGAGAAAAATAAGGTGATTGCTAAATGTAATTGTAGGGATAAGGTTAGATGTCCGCTGGAAGGCAAATGTAAGCAAGAATGTGTAGTATATAAAGTGGAAGTATATAGTGATCCGAATAATAAGAGAAACAAAAAGATATACCTTGGGTCGATGCAAGGGGATTTTAAGACTAGGTACTATAACCATAAAACGAGTTTCTCACACGAGAAGTATAGGCATAGTACTACATTATCTAGTTATGTGTGGGAGCTCAAGGATAACAAAGGGATATATCCTATAATGAAATGGGAAGTAATAAAGAAATGCCGTAAATATAAGGCTGGGGATAGGAGTTGTCTCCTTTGCATGGAGGAAAAACTAGCAATAGCATCTTGTAAAAGTAGGGATATGTTTAACCAAAGATCGGAGGTGTTAAATAGTTGTAGACACAAAAGGGCGTGGTTGCTCTATAATTAGAGAATAGGTTTCAGAGATTTAAAAAAAATAAAAGTAAGGTTTTTTATTTTATTTATTTTATTTTTTATTTTTATTTATTTATTTATTTTATGTATATTCTAAGCTAGGTGGGTTTTTGGTGAATATAAGACGTCGCTTTCTCCTTTGTTGGGGTTAGGCTTCCTGATGATCCGATAAGGTGAAACTTTAGTAGAAGATTTCCAACTCGCGATTTAAGTTAATTTTATTATTAGCTCCACTTGTGTTGAGCACTTTTGTAATTGTAGCATTGCAGGATTCGCGGAAGGTTTTTAGTTTTCTTTTGACCAACTGACTGCGTATCCCTTGATTTTTTTCAAGGGGTCGGACGAGGTTGGCCTTTCCTTTCTTTTTGACCTATAATTTTTTCTTTTTCACTCGGGCGGGGATTCGAGATACTTTTATCTCTTGTTCCTGGCGGGAGGTTTTTCGTTTTTTTTTCTGGTACCATGAATGCTGGTAGATATTAGATTAGTAAATATATATATATATATATATATATATATATATATATATATATATATATAAGGATAATCTGAAAGTAATTTCAACTTACTAGATAGAATAAAAAAAGAAATGTAAGTAGAATGTTGTGAAATATTACCATCAAATGTAATCACCTTCATTTTCAACGACTGCAGCCCAACGGGAGGGTCAATTATCGATCCTTTGTTAGAAGAAATCTGGGGTTTCCCCCGAAATAATTTTGAAAGTTTTTTTTAAAACTTCTTTATTTCTGAATGATCTGTCTCAGATTAACATTCCGGAGATCGAACCCAGTGAAAATCTGAGGGTGCTAAATCTGGTGGGTATGGAGAATGTGGAAGAATCTACCATCTGATAATCCTGAGCTTTTTGGATCTCTATTGTTGAAAATGGAATTTGTTTTACTTTTTATAGTAATATTACGTTATTCCTTTCAAAATGTGTGAGTAGTAAATCAGAAAAGTTCACAGTCTGTCCTCGAAGCAAATGACTTTGGGGGAGCGGAAAAGTATATATATATATATATATATATATTCATCTATCCTCCCAACACACATGTCACATTGTTTTTCAAGAGTGTTCCTTTTATAGTTGTTTTCACAATTCTTATTGGATCACCATACCTAATCATGTCTACGTTGTACTCTTCCTAAATCAGATTACAAAGTATAAAATAATTTGATGATGAGAGAATCAAGCACGAAGTTGAAAAGCAAAAGAAAAAAGTAAGGATGGGAATATTAAACTTCAATCAGGCTGGATATAGAAAACTGATCTGTTCAAGGTAGGTTTCGAACTCGGTTCTCCAATTTAATCGTTCGAGAGCCCTCTTGTGTAAAAATATGGTTTCTATGAAAAAGTTATAAAGAGCGTCAAGATTTTGAGGGTGTTTTTTTTCTCTCGAGGCTATTAGTTCATGTGTAGTGTGTGTCCACATGGTGTAGCGGCTAATGTCGTGGGAATGCGGTATCCTAATAAGAGTAGCTCAAAATAGAAATTTTTTTTTTTACAATTAAACTGTACTTACATTTAAACTGCGTGATTTTGCTAAACTAAATTGTTTTAAATTGAATTATTTTTGACATTGAAACTGTAATCACACTAAACTGAATTGTTACATATAACTGCTTGAATAGTTTGAAATAGAAATGTTTTTGACAATTAAACTGTGTACTCATGCTAAACTGAATTGTTTGAAATAGAACTGATTATTTACATAAAAATGGATTTGGCGTTAAATAACCTACAAAGGTTGATATGCCATAAAACCCAACAAACCAAACCAAACCTAATAAGAGGGTTCGAACTCTAGTCGTGCTATTACATTTACTTTCGGACTAATACCCTTGGAGAACCCCCCTTATTTTCTATGGGTTAAATTGTACCTCTGTTTTTATTCTGCATGGGCGTCTTTGGCATTAAATAACCCAGGAAGGTTAATATACCATTAAACGAAGAAACTAAAAATAGTTCATTCTTAGACGCATCAAATGCAGGTTGTTTCAGAAAAATTGATATTTTGGAATCTAATAACTTGACCAATTCTCCTTGAAATTATCTCAAATTTTAAGAGCATGCGCAGAAATAACTAAAAATTCTATGTTGAATGTAAATTCGTTTTTCTGTATAGTACTGCAATTCACTGGGAAAGAAAAGGCATTTAAAAATTAAACTCAGAATTTTGAATTGTTTCTACACGCGCTGTTAAAATTTGAGATAATTTGAACGAGAACTCGCCAAGTTATTATTATGACGAAATTATGCCAGTTTTTTTTTTAAAAAACATACTACACATCTCAAATGATATAAAATTTCGTTGAAACACCCTTTATAATCTCTGATATACAACGTTATTCCTATTTATCGGTAGCCTGCTGAATTACCGCTTTACCTGCATATGTGAAACTTAATATTTAAAGTATATACAAGTCAAGGTGTATGTATAGTGACACACAAAACCATAGAAATAATAGAAGAAATTTGTGAAAGAAAGAATTGTGTGTGCGTTTCCCTTTGAAATTTTTGGAATCATGGAGCCTCTTCAATCAAACTCGAATAGAATCATTTAGGCATATAATTGTTGAATTACTAAGACTAGATGTACGCATGCGCAACATTTTTATATTAGATGATGCTCCAGTTGGTTTTTTAACCAATGAAAACTTGCTGTATGCATCTATATATTCGAGACCAATAAACACATTTGAAATGTCATATATATATATATATATATATATATATATATATATATATATATATATATATAAAGATGGACTGCTATATATTGTGTGTAGGAAGGCGTGATAATCTGACAAACCGATATTTGCGAAACGTCTGAGTCTTCGATTAAGCTTTATTTATTCAGTTTCATATCGGCTAAAAAATCCTGTTAAGACATAAACAGACAAAGGAATAAAGAAGAAAATCATAATGCATATGAAAGAGAGAGAGAGAGAGAGAGAGAGAGCGTGAGCGAGAGAGAGAGAGAGAGAGAAGGGGGGAGTGAGAGTAGAAAGATCACCAGATAGGTGTTAAAGAGGGAGAGAGAAAACGTGGCAGACAAGAAGAAGAAGAAGAAATAGAAAAAGAAAGAAAGAGAGAGAGAGAGAGAGAGAGAGAGAGAGACGGGGAGAGAGATGGAGAGAAAGAGATAAAAACACAGGATAGATGTTAAAGACGGAGGGAAGAAAAGAGAAAGGGGAAGAGAAAAAGTGGTGAAGTGAGAGAGAGAGAGAGAGTAAGAGAGAGAGAGAGAGAGAGAGAGAGAGAGAGAGAGAGAGAGAGAGAGAACTTTGGTTTCCTAGTTTTATTGGCATATCAATCTTCGTTGGTTATTTAATGCCAAAGCCATCCTTACTCGTTGAAGAACACTAGAAATACTATTTAATCCATAGCTTGGAGGACAAAGGGGCTTATACCTTTTCTAAAGGCATTAGTCCTAAAGTAAATGTAATAGTGCCACTGTACACACACACACACACATATATATATATATATATGTTTCGGTTGTTGACTTGGTTTGTATAGTTTGGTCTAAATACCACTGTTCTTACTGGCGCACCATTCTAAATCATGCTTGCTTTGTACTTTATATATATATATATATATAGAGAGAGAGAGTGTGTCTCTGGAGCTTAATGTCTAAATTGTTGTATTGCAGCCTTGAAATAAACGATTTTCAAATCCAGTCATATTATTATGTTCACTTTCGGACTAATACCCTTTGGAAAGGATTGAACCCCTTGTCCCTCTTGCTATGGATTAAATGGTATCATCGCTGCTATTCTACAAGGATGGCTTTGGCATAATATAATCCACAAAGATTGATATGCCATTGAACAAAGAAAACAACCAATATATATATATATATATATATATATACTAACCTACTATCTACCAGCATTCACGGTTACCAGGAAAAAAGAAAAAAAACCCGCCAGGAACAAGAGATAACAATATCTCGAATCATCGCCCGGGGAAAAGAAAAAAAATATCATGAGACAAAAAAAAAAAAAAATACAAAAGGCCAACTTCGTCTCACCAGTTAAAAAAATCAAGAGATATGCAATTTGTTGGTCAAAAGAAAAATAAAAACCCACCGTAAATTGCTGCAATGCTACAATTACAAGAGTGCTCAATACGAAGTAGAGCAAATTACAAAAATTAAATGACGAGTCAGAATTTTCCTACTAAAGTTTCGCCTCAACGACTCATCAGGGAGTTTCGTACCGGTACAAGACTCCCTGATGAGCCATTGAGGCGAAACTTTAGTTGGGAAATTCCGACTCGTGATTTAATTTATATATATATATATATATATATATATAAGTCCTAATAATTTTTATCGTAACTTAGTTTAATATTTTAATGTACAATAAAGACGTGTATTCTTGAAAATTTACTTTTGGGAAATTTTGAAAGAAAAACAAAAATAAAGTTGCAGATTAATGCTATGTACAGTCTTCTAAAATAAACAGAATAACATAACAAAAAGTCAATAAGTAAACTAAAGAATAGATAAATAAATAAATAAAGCTCTGTTTCCTGAGAAATGTGTAGCGTACCGCTCCATAGTTCTGTCAACCCTTCAGTACGGCGTGGATACTTGGCCTGTATACAAAGCGGATGCTCAAAGACCTTACGTCTATATGATGCGTCACTTGCGCAAAATACTAAATGTCAAGTGGTAGCTGTATATTCCAAATAAATTCATCCTGTAGAAATATAAACTCCCTGGCATGTACGATATACTCGCCCAACGCAACCTAAGATGAGTTGGTCACTTGAACTGATATGAAGACAGCAGACTGTCAAAACGGAACCTATACTCTCAACTTAGAGATGGGTCATGTAAACCAGGTAGAGCAAAACTTAGGTAAAAGGACAACTCAAATGACGCCTGGTGGGGTCATAAATATCCTTTTGGACAATTGGCTATACCAGTCCCCCCCCAAAAAAAAAACTGGTGGAAAAAATCAGCAGGACGTCATCATCAGATAAAAATTGTATATATATATATATATATATGGTTAGAGTGTTTGCCAATGGCCCGGGGGACCTGGGTTCAATCCCAGGTCGAATCATACCAATGATTCAAAAATGATGCTATTTTGCTTAACACTCAGCATATTTATCAAGGGTAAAATGGGAGCAATCCAAGGAAAGGAGTAGCGCCCTCCCCTACACCTCGGTGTAGTAGCTATCGAAAAGGGAGACTTTCGACTACGGTCGCCAACTTTACTTTTACTATATATATATATGTATATATATGTTATGTATATTATAACTTACGTTAGCGGAACTATTGTTCTGTTTTCCTATTTAGTCACCAGTAAGTCACATATGCACCAGTGTTGGCAACACGTGGAAATGTTTTATTTGTATAGTAAAAATATGGATTATCAAATGTTTGTACATCCCGCATCGATAGATACGAAACTCAGTATGGACCATAAATAAGTACACCCCGATAATTTTTTTCAATAAAAAGTTAATTTTCAACATTATACAATTAATCAAAGCGCGTGTTATTAGGTACTATCTATTATCAAAGTCAACAGCGTTGAAAATCTGTAACTAAAAATAAATAATCTTCATATCTATTTCTATAGTTACGTTTTTCTCTAAAGCGTTAAAAGGTTGTATAATTTTGTTGCAGAAAATAATCTATAAGTTTAGAAAAAATTGATTAAAAAATTGTTAAGGTGTACTTATTTCTGAGTAATACGCTGTTTCTGTTTCCCCCCTCTCTCAATATATCTATATATATACGAGGAGCATACGATAAGTATCCAGACTTTTTTCGTATGGGTACTTTTATTAATAGTACTCACATGAAACTCTAGTCCCCTTCGAAGTAATCTTCTCCGGTTGTACTGCACTTGTTGTACCCTCGCAACAACTTCTGGAAGGTCCCATGGAAGTCCTCTTGTGTGAGTGTGTCAATGACCTTTGTCACAGCCTTTTTCATCTTCTCAATCGTCTCATAACGACGGCCTCTGAGCTTAGGGAATAGGCAAAAGTCACAGGGAGCAATGTCTGGACTATAGGGAGGGTGACGAACTGTCTTGATGCCCATCTTGGTCAAATAGTCTGTGACAAGGATGGAATTGTGGACTGGTGTATTTTCCTGTTGGAAATGGCACTGATAAGATTTGAAGAGTGCTGGCCTCTTCCGACAGAAAGTCTCTTCCTGAACTCCCTTAAAACCTCAACATAGTAACCCTAACCCAAACCCTAACCCTTTGGCCAATCAACTGTGGTGTATTGACTTCCTTACTCCTCCCACACCTCTCATCCTCCCTCACAGACTCCCTGCCTTCCTTGAATCTCTTATGTCACTCAAAAACTGATGCCCGATTCATGCAAGATGGTCGAAAAGCAGTCTGAAGCATTCCATACGTTTCTGTGGCATTTTTTAACAAGTTTAAAACAGAATTTTGTTGCATATCATTCTTCTAAAGTGTCAGATTGCATTTTTGAACTTCACCAGCTGTGACAATCAGGTGTTAGTAGGGTGTATTCCAATTGCTGCTGTAGCAGTTCATTTGAACCTGAAATCATAAAAATTGGTCAGTCATCTCATAAACTGTATAGCAATAACATAGTGAATGTTCAAGGGTCTACGACAATTTTAAATGCCTGTACAAAAAAGTCTGGAAACTTATTGAAAGCAACTTGTATATATATATATATATATATATATATATATATCTCACCACACAGAGGTAAATAAATACATATGAATGAATTGAAATGACTGTAAACAGAAATATATAGGTAAATAGATAGATTTAAATATTCAGATATATAAGTTAATAGGAATGGATTGATAAACAAATATGAACTGGCGGATGTGTATGTTCGTATATATATACTGTATATATATATATATATATATATATATATATATATATATATATATATATATATATACTGTATATAGGAATAGGATGAGTCAGATAGCTGGAAAGTTAGATAAATACAGAAAATGATATAAGAAATATGAATACATTAATAGATATGTGTGTATGTGTATGAACAGTGATAGGTAGCAAGATAAAATAAAATATGTCGATAAGAAAAGAGATTTGAATACACTGGTACACAATATATATATATATATATATATATATATATATATGCCGAGTGTTCATCCCCAGGCTTATATATATATATATATATATATATATATATATATATACGCTTCCCTCCTGGGGATGAACACTCTAGCGAAGGAATTAACGGCTGCCACCCGCGTAATGCAAAGCTCTTGTAACAAATTGAACACTCCGGTATCTAGTAGCGCAAAATGTAAACAAAGGAAATCTAATACATAATATGTTATAATTCCCGAGCTGACGAAGGTCGCCTAATGGCCGAGCAATAAGATACTAAGTCTACCGTAAAGTTAGGCGTGTTTCGATTTCAACTTGAAGCGTTCTGCGTGTCTAGCCACACTGAAGACTTGTGATACAACGAAACAGTCTGTCTGTGACAACGAAACAGTCTGTCTGTGGATGACAATATATATGGATAAATATACATGACCAGATTGAGGTAAATACATAAAATATGAATATATTTACGTGAATGAAAACAGAATTTGAAACATAAATTGATATATATATATATATAAAGCTTCTGATATTCTATTAATTCGTATAGAATTCACTATGTCCAATATTTTTTATTTATTCATTTTTCTTATTGATGCCAAATAACGAGAAATAGTCACGGAAGAAGCTCCAAGATTCGTTGAAAGAACTGTAATCGTTGTTCTTGGATTAACATTTTTATTTAGTTGTCATCGCTGATGTACAGTAGTTTTCCCCGGGGCTTTTTCTTATCTTTGGTGTGAAATTTCTGAAATCTAAATTCTTGATAACTGAGAGGCCATTTATTATGGTCTGAAATGTATGGCACTGCATTCAAATTGTCAGAACTGTAATAGCAAATGGTAACTAATGTTACATACTAGTTTAAATAAGCAAGCCACTTAAAGCTCCAGTCATGCTGTTGCATACACTTTTGGACTAATACCCTCACAAAAGATATGGAGCGTATAATTCCTCTGGCTATGAATTAAATATTTTGTTTGTCTAACGTGAATGGTTTGTAACGTTCTTCTATCGACTCCTACACATAGACGTGCTAGTGTTGGCCGATCAGCAAGAACTTACATCATCTCTGTGCGGACACAGAATGTAGTTTGAAGGACTTGCCAGAAGCAAGAAGATGAAAGATAGGGATGGATGGATGGATGGATGGGGAGAGAGTAGGAGAGAGAGAGAGAGTCGGGAAAATCCGTGCTGTCTATGTGACTTGATTATGGGTTAAACAGTACCACTGTTGTTCTTCTTCAAGGACGAGTTTGATACATATAATGCCACGAAGGTTGATATGACATTAAACAAAGAAACCAACCAACCAACCAACTTAAATCTGTTTTAGCTGCCTCTGATTGTCAAATGGTGAGCGAGTTAGGCCGGCAGATCATTCCTTTTGGTTTCTATCATTCAGGATTTTCGGACTATTGTCTTCATCTTTATTGTTATTTTCACAACCTTTCGGCCGATGCGTCTTCCGGCCTTCTTCAGATGTTTTTTTATCGAACTCGGGAGCCTACGCAGAACTTCGAGTCTCGTCCTTTATTTAATCCCTGGGGGACACTTGCTCTGATTCCGTTAAGCATAACCGGATACAAGTGTTAAGTATTCCTGTATTGTTACTCGCCTGCGGTCAGGATTGAACCTGCAACCTTCAGATGATTGTCACATTAGAAGCTTAGGGAACTATAACCGTTACGCAATTTGTTTCTCTCTGTGAGAAGTATACTTCTGACCTTGTGTCAAACCAAATTAAACTCAGTTAATGGGTACGTAAATCTATATTGATAGCAATGATGATAAATCCAAAATATTACGGGATTTAGCCCTCTTCAATAAACCCCTGCCAAGGAAAGATGAGATACATGGTCAGGCTTAAAGCAAAGACCCATCCGAAAACAGAAGTGCTGTTTAAAAAAATATCGTTTCATCAGAGTTCGCGAATTTTCAGACGCTTCAAATTTTCTATTTCTTCCTATTTTATTGAACTCTTCGACTCGAGCAGGATGTGACACAAGGTCAATTGTTTTAAGCAAAATAAAGCTGATTTGTATTTAATTAACAATATCATATAACAACTGGATCCAACAATAGAATTGCTCTGACCGTTGGTATTTCTCAGAGTGCCTCAGAAGCCGGACAGTCAACTCAGCCTAAGCCCTTTTAGACGAGGAGGAAGATGTTGCCTGGGGGAACTCTTAAACTGAACTGTTATTTATCTCATAAAATCATCTGTTCGAATGCCAGGCGGAATCATCAATACGCATGATCAAAGCGCTGTGTATATTATATGAGTTAACAAATGACCTTTATCACAGTTTTGTAATATTTAATTTGTTTTAAAATGTAGGTTTTACTAAATAACTGTCCAGCGTTATTCATTTATAAGTTTACTGTATTATCTTCATATATATACAAGTTTTTTTTGGCTATTGGTCATATGAAAGTCAGACCTATCCGATAAAATAAAATGCAGGTTTTTCTTGCTGCGG
Source organism: Sepioteuthis lessoniana (assembly GCA_963585895.1). Taxonomy (NCBI): domain Eukaryota; kingdom Metazoa; phylum Mollusca; class Cephalopoda; order Myopsida; family Loliginidae; genus Sepioteuthis; species Sepioteuthis lessoniana. Next base: position 64,978 of record CAUZXS010005957.1, read on the forward strand.
TCGTGTCAATATTACTGTATAGATGCACTATATGGACTAAGCGCATGGAGGAAAAGCTTGACTATAATTGCAAAAGAATACAGCAAACTGTATTGAACAAATCTCGGAGGCAACTTCTCACAAAACAGCAGCTGTACGGCCACCTACTACTCATCTCGAAAACCATCCAAATTAGACGAACAAGACATACGGGACACTGCTGGAGAAGTAAGGACGAACTCATAAGCAATGTACTCCTGTGGACCCCTTCACATGGAAGAGAAAATAATGGGTGACCAGCAAGAACCTATCTACAACGGCTCTGTACTGATACAGGATGTAGCATGGAAGACCCTACGGGAACGATGGACGATAGAGACGAATGGCGAGAGAAGGTCAGGGAAATCCGTGCTACCGGCACAACATGATTATGATATATATAAGTATATATATATATATGTATATATATATATATGTGTGTGTGTGTGTGTGGTCAGGCAGCAGTCGTTCATTTAAACATGTTTCATTAAATAATAGAGACAAATCGCACACGATATTGAAGCTCCTTATTCTCCCAGCTATAGATTTAGTAGTACCACTGCTGTTTTTTTTTTACATGGATAGCTTTGGCAATAAATAACCCACCAAGGTTAATACGCCTTTAATCGACGAAAAAGTTATTTTTGGTTCAGTTTGCATTGTACATTAAAGTTAAGCCATTTTATTGTCCTTGAAAAATACGCAGTTACCTAAACGCATCGTCGTGAGAAATTAAGTGAGAAATTAAGATGAAGTCGTTTTTTTTACGATTATAGTGAAAATAAATAACTAAATACAAAGAAAACACACAAAAATATATGGCAACGGTTTTCTTTTTTCATATAACATCATTCAGGCTCTTTTGTTAAAATGTCCTGTATTTGTATTTTTTTCTTGTAGAATTCTATGCGTATATTAAAATGCTACCCACATCAAAAAACAAAAAAACAAAAACAAAGACAAAACCAAAAAAGAAAACAAAAAACACAATACAAACAATCAAAGCACAAAAAAAAACAAAACAACAAAAAACAAAAACAAAAAACAACAAAAAACAAGCAAACAAAAAAATAACGAAAAAACAAAACAAAACAAAAAATAATGGACAATTAAAAGAACTGAGAAAGCGGATTTCAAACTTGTTTCTATATAATTGTCATATATATATATATATATATATGTTATATATATATATATAATTGTTTTATATATATATATATATATATATATATATATATATATATATATAAGTTTTTATACTAGCAAAGTTCGTGTTTTCGACAAAATTTAGAATATCGTATTTTATTATCGTTTCTAGTTGAATAGGATTTGTACTCTACTATGTAACCTACCCCCCAAAAAAATGGCTATTTGAAGAATAGACGGAAAAACGAGACTTTAAACATGCCTGAAGTCGTGATTACCACATATATGACAGAGAACATTTAATGGACAAAATTGAAAATGGTGATTTTATTATCGTTTCTGGTAGAATACGATTTGTACTCAACAATGCTTCTCAAGGAATTGGCTATTCGAAGAATAGATAGAGAAATGATACTTTAAACATGCCTGACATCGTGATTACCACATATATAACATTGTACATTTGATTGACAAAATTGAAAATAATGATTTTATTATCGGTTCTTTAAGAATAGAATATGTACTTTAAACTGCTACCAAAGAAATTGAACCATTTAAACGGAGAAATAAGGTTTTAAATCATCCTTGACGTATTGCTAAAAACTTTCTTGACTTTGTATAATTTTCCGATAAATATTAAAATGTTAAATATTTCTTGTCCATAAAATCGAAATCAATGAGTGTATTTTTTATGATTGCAAATTATAATTCTCTGTCACAGCAAAGCATGGATTATACTGCTAACTCAGGACCATTCTTAAAATGGACATGGGTGAAACTCAGAGAAATTGACCAAAATACAAGAAAGTTGATGACCATTCACAAGATCTGAAGAGAACTCGCCAGTATTGAAGATTGCATTGATGTATCTGTACAATGACTCGAGGAAATATAAATAGGAAGAAAAACAACTGTACGGATATTTCAAGAGAGAAAATGAAACTGTTCTAATAGTAGTATAAAGCAGCGCCATAAGGACCAATTGTATCAAAGCGAAAATCAATTAGACACAATAGAGCAGCATGTCTAAGTTATGTGAAAAAAGATATGAAATGGTAAACCACATAATTAGCGAATGCAGCAAACCGGCACAAAAACTTCACAAAACTACGCAAACGTAAAGTTGGATAAAACTGAGTTGCTGATGAATTTAAAAAACAGAACGCTATAAACGGAAATAGAATATTATTAAGAAATATGGAATACAAAAAAAATCCATCATTTCCAACCTGAGACCAAGACACTTATCAGGAAACTTGAAAGGATCTTAGTTAAATCATATAGACAAAATGTGTCTTTTTGATTGAATCAAACATGCTTAAATGAAAGACTGCTGCCTAACTACATATATTTATATATGTGTGTGTGTGTGCTTTTAAAACACTACTAGTATTAGTATCAATTCACTGCATTATATATGTATATATATATAGATTGAAATTGTGGTAAAAGACGTCGTCACTCAAACTGAATGATTATTTATTTCTGACAAAACCTTATGTTGGATATTGACTTGAAGATCCCTTTGATATGCAACATAAGATGCATATGTGGCGCACAGGAAGTAAAGTAAACAGGACGCAGATTATTCCTCAGCCGAAGCGCCACGTAAAATGCGTGTGTAGCGTGTCCACATGCAACGTGTAGACGTAAGGTATGTGGTGTATCCACATGTAGGTGGGAGTTGAGACCAGGAGGATTTGTGTGGGCGTCCGGAATCTTATATAACACATATATATGTATATATCAACATCATCTCTCTGTGGATGACAATATATATATATATATATATATATATGTATACATATTACTTTTGGTTTCTTACAATCCTTCACCGGGCCTTTACACAAGACCTTGGGTGAGAGAAGATAAGGGTTATATGTATTTTGTGTTACTATTTCTGCACTTTTGGGTGTGTTTTTTTTTCATTCACGTTGATTATATACTTATAATGAGATGAGCTGTTCCGCAAAGAGCGATTTAAAAGATTTCATATAAGCCGAAACTGCCAGTAATCTTATAAATGTGTTTATCTATCCCTATATTGATAATACCCTGGACAACCGCTATTGATGGTAGCTTTAAGGTACCACATTTTGCCAGTTTCCAAGTCTTTATTGTTTTCTTAGACTAAATGTTATTATTTTTTGACACTGACATACAAATTAAAAGGCATGTTTTAAAAATAAAGAGCAAGAGACCAGATGAAGTGATTTAGGACTACATCTGGTCTGTTGCTCCTTATTTTTCTATCGGTTTGGTTTGTAAAATCACAGAGAAGTGTAACATATTGACCTTAGACCGAGCCGTCAATCAAGAAACAGGTGCACCCAGTCGAAGATATCACCTTGACCTGTGGACGGGGTGAATTTGGTGCATATGCAACGCCCACAAGAAGCAGGTGGTCGTCAAACAATGATATAACCTGGTGCCACAGACGGCTTGTGTTAGTTGGAGTCAGTTGCAGTTGGAGTCAGTTAGTTGGAGTCAGTTGCCGTTGAAGTTCGAGTTGCAGTTCGAGGCAGTGAGAACCAGCCCCAGACAGAGGGCTTGTGGTCCTCAGTGACCCCCTCTTGAGCAGCCCAGCAGAATGAGAAAGAAGTGCTGCTATAGTCAGAAGAACTTGGAGTCAACATGTTGCAGTCTGTTCCGTCCCCAACTCACCTCTCACACATAACACTTTCGCAACCCTTTCGAGAATAAAGTGTGAGAGGTATATTTTTCTAAAGAAGTGTGTTCGTTCGTCATTATTGTTGATTATGTTTACGCATATATATGTATACGTATAGTTGTATCACGGCTATACAACAGGAGAGCAAATTCTTTGGTTGGTGTTTATATCATTTTTCCGATTTCGGTGTTCCATTGAAGTAATTTACAAAGTGTTTTACTTAGATGTAGCACAAGGCTGCATGAATCGAACACAGACGTGAAGGGTTTGCTAGTCTAGCTTGCAAAAACCATTACACCACCCGAAGTGTCCTCGGTATTCAATAGTATTTATATATTTTCCATTGTAACGCGCACACACACACACACACACACACACACACACACACACACACACACACACGTGTGCGCACACACAGACGCACATACGTACGTGTGTGTGTCATTGCACAAATATATGTTTACAGTCTTCATTTTTCTATAGAATCTGTTAGATTCTATTGGGTGAGAGTGTTAGTATCTAAAAGTCTAAAACTGAAATCACTCATAGTCAGCGAGGCTTATAGTACCCTGATTGTATCCCCTGCGCAGGAGTAATAACCTTCCCAGGGTATGATGTCCTCGTTATGATGCTAAACTGCAAGTGAGGCGCTGATTCTGAAGATCTGGCGAGTACCTATTTATTACTCCCCGGTCCATTCTGACTTAGAGTGATAGTACCAGTTTGGACCCCTCCTATGGGCCAAATATATCTGTTTGAAGATTATTCATTGGATTGTAAAAGTCGAAAACTTGATACTGACTCGGGATATTAACTAATTGAGTTTATAAAGTTTATTCTCTGTATTGTCGTTTAATGTCTAGCCTTTTTGCCCAGTCGACTATATCTCTGCAGTGGAGTAAGACTCCCCCAGCAACTGTCCTGGATATTACACTAACCAATCTGATAGTGAGGTTTCAGTAAAGATGGAACTTTGGGGAATTCGGAGTACGTCTTCATTGCCATCAATTTCAGATCCACTCTGACTGGATAGGGTCCTATCTATGGGTCAAAAATGAAAAAAAAAAAACTGTGTGCAAACAAATGACTGGTGTTAAGTTGTGACAGTTATATTGTAATAATTGAAACCATTAAAGTGTGTGCAAAAAAGAGCCCAAGCACGTTTAAGAATATCATTAACAAAATGTGATTACAAATCATACATACCTTTGATATATATGTATAAAGAGGATTTGGCATTAAATAAGCTACATTGGTTGATATGCCATAAAACCCAACTAAACCTTATCTCATATATTTAATATATATGTATAAAGAGGATTTGGCATTAAATAACCTACAATGGTTGATATGCCATAAAAACCAACCAAACCTAATTTCATATATTTAATATATATGTATAAAGAGGATTTGGCATTAAATAACCTACATTGGTTGATATGCCATAAAACCCAAGTAAACCTAATCTCATATATTTAATATATATGTATAAAGTGGATTTGGCATTAAATAACCTACAATGGTTGATATGCCATAAAACCCAAGTAAACCTAATCTCATATATTTAATATATATGTATAAAGTGGATTTGGCATTAAATAACCTTAATGGTTGATATGCCATAAAAACCAACTAAACCTAATCTCATATATTTAATATATATGTATAAAGAGGATTTGGCATTAAATAACCTACATTGGTTGATATGCCATAAAAACCAACTAAACCTAATCTCATATATTTAATATATATGTATAAAGAGGATTTGGCATTAAATAACCTACATTGGTTGATATGCCATAAAAACCAACTAAACCTAATCTCATATATTTAATATATATGTATAAAGAGGATTTGGCATTAAATAACCTACAATGGTTGATATGCCATAAAAACCAACTAAACCTAATCTCATATATTTAATATATATGTATAAAGAGGATTTGGCATTAAATAACCTACATTGGTTGATATGCCATAAAACCCAACTAAACCTAATCTCATATATTTAATATATATGTATAAAGAGGATTTGGCATTAAATAACCTACAATGGTTGATATGCCATAAAACCCAACTAAACCTAATTTCATATATATTTAATATATATGTATAAAGACAATGGTTGATTTGCCATAAAACCAAACCAACCCAAACCGAATCTCATGTATTTAATATATATCTATAAAGGAAATTTGGCAATAAATAAATTACAGTGGTTGATATACCATAACCAATTCTAACCAAACCAAACCTTTTAACAGTAATCAATAATACTGTGCGTACCCCCCCCCACCCCAAACAAAAACCAAAAATCCTCAAAAGAAACAATTACACAAGAATCTAAATATGAACTTTCAATGAACGTAGTTTCCTAACCCCCAAGCATAAAATAACTTTAGACTGGTTGACATGCCGTTAAATCAATATTTTTGTGATTGGTATGATTGTCAATTGAAACTCTATTTTGAAAAAATATATTGCAACAAAGCGTACGGGTTACAGATACTTAAAAATCCAAGCAGGATTCGTCGCGAATCTTTCTTTTCCTATGTTAAAATGTAAAATGTATTATATGTATTATAGTGTAAATACTATCTGGACCCATAGGAATTTTACGAATACTTGCTTTATCGTACGAATTCTACTTCATTAGAAAGTTCAGGTGAATATGTTTGGTGCTTTTTCTGCAAATATATTGCATGTAATATATACAATGAAATTAAAAATGGGGGTACCTGTGGTGTAATGGTTATCGTCGTAGGAAGTGGACACGGTGACACCAGTTCAAACCCTTGACGAGACTGATTGCATTTCACATAGGACTAATACCCTTAGGAAAGGTATGAATCCAATTATTCTCCCTCCAGCTATGGGTAAATAGTAGGGCAAACTAGGTTCTTCAGCCTTGGTGAGGCAACTAGTCTAGGAGAAGGAAAACTCTGAATTCAAACCTGTTAAACTCTGCTTAAAAATGGACCTTGTGTCATATCCTGCCCAAATGGAGGGGTTGGTAAATATACATACCAAAAATTGAATATTTTCTGCATTTGATAGAAACATTATTTAAATAAATCTAGAGAATAACTAATATGTTCATTTATTATTATGTTATATAATTGCTCTATCAAAGATATTGAGCACTCTCAAAATTATACGGCATTTGGTCTGCAACAAACCCACCAAGTTAGATAGTGACAACCTTACACATACGCTGTTCTAATATATTTATATATATACTTTTTTTTTCTTTAAGAAAAACAACAAACCGGTCACATTAGGATTATAAATTTATTTCCATCCTGTTAAGCGTTTTTGAAAATTTCAAAAACACGAAAAAAATTTAAGTTTTAGTTTTTTTATCCATAGGATCTGAAGAAGTCCTGTTAAATTTTTTTCGTGTTTTTGAAATTTTCAAAAACGCGTAACAGGATGGAAATAAATTTATAATCCTAATGTAACCGGTTTGTTGTTTTTCTTAAAGAATTTATTGCTCTGTATTGTCTGTTACATTGAGTTCTTCACCAGGAAAATTTAAATATTCACTCTTGAATAGTTTTCTTGTCCTGATGGAATTACTCCCAACTCCGGTTTAACTGGAACAAATAATACTATATATATATATATATATATATAAGATTTGTAAATGAATTGTTTTTGGCCACAATTTCATTTATTTTCACACAAATGGTTTGAGGTGTTGCCATTTTTTGTTTACTCTCAGTTAAATAATTTCAAGTATTGCTACCTAACACTAATAAGTCGAATTAAACTCATAAACAAAGTACTCCTGTGGAACCCTTCACCTGGACGAGCAAAGGTTGGACGATCAGCTAGAAACTATTTATAATAGCTTTGTACCGATACAGGAAGTAGACTGGAAGACCTCCCAGGAGCGATGGACGATAGAGATGGGTGGTGAGAGAGGATCAGGGAGATCCGTGCTAGCAGCGTGACATGATCCTGAGGAGGATTTGTTTGCACACAGGTAAATAGTTTCAAGTACAAACAGTCCTATTTCACTCATATATAGGACATTAACAGATGCTACCACTCTGGGACTAAGTGAAACTGGGAGTAATGTCAATGAAAGGGTATTCCACATTACCCAAACTCCATAACTGTAGCTTCACTATCAGATGGTTTAATGTCATATCCAATACACTGATTTGAAAGTAAGGCCTTATTCCTCTGCAGAGATTCAGTTAGCGTATTCTACAGCTTCAAGCGACTGGGTTGGTTATCATATATCTGTGACAAATTACAAAAAACTGTTCTAAACGTTTAATAAGTTTTCATGAGATTAAAAAACATTTCTTGTGCAATTTGCTCGACAGAATATGAATATTTCTTTCTTTCTTTCTTTCTTTCTTTCTTAACCTCGTTATCCTTTATTTCATTTCTTCATGCTTTGCTCTCGATTTTTTTGTGGATTTTCTTGCTTTGTTTGTTTGTTTGTTTGTTTGTTTGTTTCTTTCTTTCTTTCTTTATTTCTTTCTTAACCTCGTTATCCTTTATTTAATTTTTTCATGCTTTGCTCTTCATTTTTTATGGATTTTCTTTCTTTCTTTCTTTCTTTCTTTCTTTCTTTCTTTCTTTCTTTCTTAACCTCGTTATCCTTTATTTATTTTTTATGGATTTTCTTTCTTTCTTTCTTTCTTTCTTTCTTTCTTTCTTTCTTTCTTTCTTTCTCAACCTCGCTTTCTTTTATTGGTTGTTTGATCATATGGGTTTTATGGCATATAGTAAGATCTATTTCAAACAATTCAGTTTAGCATGAGTACACAGTTTAATTGTCAAAAACATTTCTATTTCAAGCAATTCAGTTTATTCAAACACTTCTAATTCAGTTAAGTATAAGTACATATTTTGTTGACACACAGTTAAATTTCAAAACTGTTCTATATAAAACAATTCAGTTTAGTGTAAGTAGTTTCAATGTAAAAAACAGTTCCATTTCAAACAATTCAGTTTAGCATAAGCTCAGTTTAAATGTAAGTACACAGTTTAATTGGCAAAAAACATTTTTACTTCAAGCTATTCATTTTAGGCAAACATTTCAAATTCAAACAATTCAGTTTAGCATAAGTACACAGTTCTATTTAACCTATAGAATGGGCTCTTTCCGGTGCTACCATTCCGGGCTAAAGTGGACTTGGGGGCAATGGGAATAACAGAGAGCTCTGCACTTCCCATCACTGGAACATCACCATCATATTGTTTAGTGTCATATCAGGACAATCATTGGGACGGTCTTACCCCTTTGCAGAGGTGCAGTCGGTGCATTCTACAACCCCAGCCAACTGGGCAATACACGGAGTTAATGTTAAAACAGTTTTATTTCAGATTATTCAGTTTAGCATAAGTACACAGTTTAGAGGTCAAAACAGTTCTATTTCGAGGAATTCAGTTTAACATAAGTACGCCGTTTAAATGTCAAAACTGTTCTGTTTTAAACAATTCAGTTTAGCATATATACACATAAATGCAAATAACAGTAAACCAAAACCGTGGTTTAGTTGTATTTAACCCTATATAGGACCCTTTTCAGGTGCTACCACTTCGAGCCAGACTGGACCTGGGAGCAATGGAAATGAAGAGGTACTCCGCATTCCCCAAAGCTACAGCATTACTGGAACCTCACCATCAGATTGTTTAGTGTCATATCCAGAGCACTCTTTGTGGAGGGGGTCTTACCCCTCTGCCGAGAAGCTGTCAGTGTATTCTACAGCCCCAGCCGACTGGGCAAGCTTTCTTTTATTTCATTGCTTCATGCGTTTCTCTCTTTTTTAATGGATTGTATTTCTTTCTTTCTTTCTTTCTTTCTTTCTTTCTTTCTTTCTTTCTTCCTTTCTTAACCTCGCTTTATTTCATTTCTTCATGCTTTGCTCTCCTTTTTTATGGATTGTACTTCTTTCTTTCTTTCTTTCTTTCTTTCTTTCTTTCTTTCTTTCTTTCTTTTATTTCACTGCTTCATGCGTTACTCTCCTTTTTTATGGATTTTCTTTCTTTCTTTCTTTCTTTCTTTCTTTCTTTCTTTCTTTCTTTCTTTCTTAACCTCGCTTTTTTTAATTTCTTCGTGGTTTGCTCTCCTTTTTATGGATTGTACTTCTTTCTTTCTTTCTTTCTTTCTTTCTTTCTTTTATTTCATTGCTTCATGCGTTACTCTCCTTTTTTATGGATTGTCCTTCTTTCTTTCTTTCTTTCTTTGTGGGATTATATGTAGTGCTGTCTTTCAGACTTATAACCTTTGGAAAAAGTATGAACACCCTTTGCTCATTAACTATAATTTTATACACCACTGTTGTTTTATAACGACGTTTTTTGCATAAATAATAATCCATGATGATTGATATGCCATTAAGCAAAGAAATTTAAACCTTTCTATTTTCTTTCTTTCTTTCTTTGCATTGCTTTCCTTTTCTTCTTTCTTTCTCGCTATATACTCTTACCATTCTCTCTTCCTAAACTTTCTTTCCCTCTTTGTTTTTCTGATTGCTTTCTTTCTTTCTTTCTTTTTTCTTTCTTTTTCTTTCTTTCACAAAATAATTTTCTGAGAATTCCATATTTATCTATAAATTTCTGTTCTTCTAATACACACACACACACACACATATATATATATATATATATATATATATATATATATACTCGAGGAATTCAATAAGTTTCCAGACTTTTTTTGTACAGGCATTTAAAATTGTCGTAGACTCTTGAACATTCACTGTTATTGCTATATATCTTATGAGATGACTGACTAATTTTATGATTTCAGGTTCAAATGAACAGCTACAGCAGCAATTGGAATACACCCTACTAACGCCTGTTTGTCACAGCTGGTGAATTTAAAAAATGCAATCCGGACGTGAGCACACTTTAGAAGAACGATATGCAATAAAATTCTGTTTTAAACTTGGAAAAAATGCCACAGAAACGTATGGAATGCTTCAGACTGCTTTTCGACCATCTTGCATGAATCGAGCATCAGTTTTTGAGTGGCATAAGAGATTCAAGGAAGGCAGGGAGTCTGTGAGGGATGATGAGAGGTGTGAGAGGAGTAGGGAAGTCAATACACCAGAGTTAATCGGTCAAATGGTTAGGGTTACTATGTTGAGGCTTTAAGAGAGTTCAGGAAGAGATTCCGTCGGAAGAGGCCAGCACTCTTCAAATCGGGTCAGTGGCATTTCCAGCAGGACAATACACCAGTCCACAACTTCATCCTTGTCACAGATTATTTGACCAAGATGGCATCAAGACAGTTCCTCACCGTCCCTATAGTCCAGACCTTGCTCCTTGTGACGTTTGGTTATTCCCTAAGCGCAGAGGCTGTCGTTATGAGACAATTGAGAAGATGAAAGAGGCTGTGACGAAGGTCATTGACACGCTCACACAAGAGGACTTCCATGGGGCCTTCCTAGAAGTTGTTGGAACGGTACAACTAGTGGATTGCAGCCGGAGGAGATTACTTCGAAGGGGGCTAGAGTTTCATATGTGTACTATCAATAAAAGTGCTCCTACGAAAAAAGTCTGTAAACTTATTAAATGATCCTTATATATATATATATATATATATATATATATATATATATATATATATATATATATATATATATATATATTGTGTGTGTATATGTGTATATATACCGGGCCATTGGCCTAATGAGTTAAGTGTTCACCAATGGTCCGGGTGACTGGAGTTCAATCCCAGGTCGAGTCATACCAAAGATTAAAAGAATGCTACTTGATGCCGCTCAGCATTATAACGTAAGGATCAAAGGTACTATTTACCAACCCCTCCGCTCGGGCAGGATATGACACAAGGTCAATTTTTAAGCGGAGTTTAACAGGTTTGAATTCAGAGTTTTCCTTCTCCTAGACTAGTTGCCTAACCATGGCTGAAGAACCTAGTCTGTCCTACTATTTATCCATAGCTGGAGGAAGAATTATTGGATTCATACCTTTCCCAAGGGTATTAGTGCTATGTGAAATGCAATCAGTCTCGTCCAGGATTTGAACTCGTATCGCCGTGTTCATTTCCTACGGCGATAACGACTACACCACGGGCACCTCCATTAAAGGATCAAAGGTAAAGTGGAGCAATACAGGCAATATAGTGGTGCTCTCCTCTACAGCTCGGTTTAGTAGCTATTGAAACCATTAGGGTCACCTTATACTAAGGTTGCTAACCTTACTTTACTTTATATATATATATATATATGTAGTATGCTTATATATATATATATATATATATATATATATATATATATACATTATTTTCATATATATATCATTATATATATGTATATATATATAAAGAGAGAGAGAGAGAGAGAGAGAGAGAGAGAGAGAGAGAGAGAGAGAGACGAAGATAAATTCGTAAGGAATGAACATGGTGACCCGAGTTCAAATCTTGACCCGACTGTTTGCATTTTGCTTGGCGCTATTACACTTGGGAAAGGTATGGATATAACTCTATCCCCTCCAGTTATGGGTAAATAGTAGGGAAGACTGGGCTCTTTAAATTTGGTTGGGAAATCGGTCTTAGAAAAGGGAAAACTGTCAATTCAAATCTGCTCAACCCCGCTTTAAAAAATTTGTCTTCTGTTGCATCCTGCTCGTGGCGGAGGGGTTGGGCATATGTGTGTGTGTGTGTGTGTGTGAATAAAAAAAATCTTAAATACGCATTTCTAAAATAAAATAGTTCTCAGATCCTCGCTAGTAGAGCAGTATAGAACCTAAAAGAAACTGCTGCCTTACCTCCTCATGCCAACTTCATTTTAAGTATCATGCTCTGGAGGTTAAAGAATTGCATCCATTAATCACTTATATCTATATTTTTTGAGTACTTTCTTAGATTTTTCCCTCAAACGCTTATATTACATCAAGTATTCCTCATTAATTCGAATAATTTGTAAACTGATCAATTTTATGCATAGGTAGGGCCCTAAAATATATTACAAGTCTGAACTTATGGCAATGAAAGGATACCGTACCTGATAAACTGCACTTAACAGTACCCGATTCTGGAGATCTTGGGAGAGAGTTGTACATCCTCGTTCCTATTACTCCCAGATCTACACTGACCTGGAGCGGTAATACCTGTTAGGTTCCCTCTATGGTTGAAATTGATCTGTTTAAAAATTATTTGTATTTGATCGAACTGTGTTCAAAACAAATTCTTTAAGAAGAAGAAGAAGAAGAAGAAGAAGAAGAAGAAGAAGAAGAAGAAGAAGAAGAAGAAGAAAACCTTATTCCGTAATCTGGTTTGGTCGTAGAGGCATGTCTTGGGCAGGAATAGCCTAGCGGAGCCCTTCCCTCTCCAGGAATAGTTTTAACTCAGAGTATTCCTTCTCCCAGACCAGTTGTCATATCAAGGCTAAAGATCTCGATCTGGCCCACTTTTTATTCATCGCTTGAGGGAGAATAGTTGTACTCATACCTTTCCTAAGGGAATTAGCGCGATCTGAAATGCAAACTGCCTCCACCAGGTTTTGAACTCGGGTTGCCTAGTCCACGTCATACGATGATAATCGTTACACCACGAGCGATCCTTAAAAAAAAGTAAATGCTCTCCAGGCGCGTTCGTAGTGTAATGAATGCCGTCGTAGAAAATAGACATAACGACACGAGTCCTGGAACCTGGACGAGGCTATTTGTATTTCACATAGCGCAAATGCCCTTAGGAAAGATATGGATCCAATTATTCTCCCTCCAGCTCTGGTTAAATAGGGCAGTCAGGGGTCTTTAGCCTTGGTATAGCAACTGGTCTAAGAGAAGGAAAACTCTGAATTCAAACCTGTTAAACTCTGCTTAAAAACCGGCCTTTAGTCGTATCCTGTTCACGTGGAAGGGTTAGTAAATATATGCATACTCTCTAGAGACCAAGAACAGGAACATCGACATCAGATCCAATTTAGTGTCATTCACAGAAACATCCTCTTTTGTGGGGGATGATTACCCCTCTGCAGAAGATAGTGTCAGCATATTCTCTACCCCACCGACAGAGCTACACAATAGGTAATTTACAGGATGGACATGACGTTAAGAGAGACTGTAGAAACGGTTATGAGATTCCTCCTTCCCACTCTAGTCACGTACTCAATTCCACATATATCGCTTGATTTCTCTCGCCGACTGGATCTATATTCCACGGCGGATTGTTTATCGCATCCACTCCGCAAAGCAACTGAAATCATTCGGTCTTCATCTGTAACTAAGAGTATATTGTCCGAAGGTCGTAACTGGTCAGACAGTAAATCTTCGTCCCCTCCCACCTCCGTCTTCATGGCAGTGTCCATCTGGAGGGGGTACTCTTTGCCAGCATGGGACATGTGTCGTTGCCAGGAAACCACTTTTGTTGTCCGCTCACATCAAAAACATAGTTGCAGACATTAGGTCTCTCGATTTCACAGGCTCTTACAGTTGAATGAAATAATAATTTTCTTCTCCACGCAGCTAGAATGTTTTATAGAGAAATACAGTGTTTACAAAAAGTATCAAGTCTGAAGCTATATTTACCAACTCAGAAAAACACAATGAATATGACTTTAATTTTCTCCAAAATATGAGGCATATCAAAAAATGAAACATGGATTTTGGGAACATGACTGAAGCTGTATTTACCGAGACAGACATGAACAATGAACGAAGCGTTAATCTTATTTGAAATACGAGCTGTATTAAAAAAAGAATCAAGACTGAAGCTTTGTTTACCAAGGTAGAAGTGAACAATTAATGAAACGTTAATTTTATTTGAAATACAAGCAGTATTAAAAAAAGAATCAAGACCGAAGCTTTGTTTACCAAGGTAGAAGTAAACAATAAATGAAGCGTTAATTTTATTTGAAATACGAGCTATATTAAAAAAGAATCAAGACTGAAGCTTTTTTTACCAAGATAGAAGTGAACAATTAATGAAACGTTAATTTTATTTGATGGTTTGGTTTGGTTTGGTTTCTTCGTTTAATGGCATATCAACCATGTAGGTTATTTAATGCCAAAGACATTCTCCTCAAAGTACAGTAGTGGTTCTATTTAACCTATAGCTGGGAGGATAAGGGGGTTCATACCTTTCCCAAGGGTATTTGCCAGAAAGTGAACGTAATAGCGCGACTGGAGTTCGAACTCGCGTACTACGATTCCGCAGTCCATCGCTTTAACCATTACACCACGAGACTAAAGGTGTATCTATCAAGACAGACATGATCAATGAATAAAATATTTATTTTATTCAAAATACGAGACGTTCAAAAAGCATCGAGGCTTAAGCCGTAATTATCCAGACAGAAATGAACAATGAATAAAACATTAATTTTCTTCAAAATACGACGTGTTTTTAAAAAAGTATCAAGACTTGAGTTGTATTTACAGTCGCAGAAATGAACAATGAATGAAACGTTTATTTTCTTCAAGAT
Organism: Sepioteuthis lessoniana; assembly: GCA_963585895.1. Classification (NCBI taxonomy): domain Eukaryota; kingdom Metazoa; phylum Mollusca; class Cephalopoda; order Myopsida; family Loliginidae; genus Sepioteuthis; species Sepioteuthis lessoniana. The sequence continues at coordinate 80,227 of CAUZXS010005957.1, forward strand.
ATGAGGTATGTTTAAAAAGAATCAAGACTGAAGCCGTATTTACGAAGACAGAAATGAATAATACTGAATAAAACATTAATTTTCAACAAAATATGTTGGATTAGTTGTCTAAATTTCTGAGACGAAGCTTGATGATTTTTATCATTAAGAGTTTTCGGACTATTGTCTTCATCTTCATTGTTATTTCCACTACGTTTCGGCCAATATGTCCTCCAGCCTTCTTCAGGTGTTTGTCGAACACGGGAACCTTCACGTAACTTCGAACTACGTCCTTTATTGAATCCACGGGGGTCACCTGTTCTGATTCCGTTAGCCATAACCGGGTACAAGTGTTAAGTATTCCTGTATTGTTACTCGCCTGATGTCAGGATTGAACCTGCAAAATCCTGGACATATAGCATAACGGTTATAGGCACTGGTTCCCTAAGCTTCTAAGGAGACAATCATCTGGAGGTTGCAGGTTCAATCCTGACTGCAGGCGAGTAACAATAAAGGAATACTTAACACTTGTACCCGGTTAGGTGACCCCGTGGATTCAAGAAAGGACGTAGTTCGAAGTTTCGTGAAGGTTCTCGAGTTCGACAAACACCTGAAGAAGGCCGGAGGACATATAGGCCGAAACGTTGTGGAAATAACAATAAAGATGAAGAAAATACTTAATGATAAAAATTTGTGATGTGTTCAGAATAATCGAAGTAATCTCTTCCGGCTGCAATGCACTTGTTGTACCGTTCCAACAACTTCTGGAAGGTTCCATGGAAGTCCTCTTGTGTGAGCATGTCAATGACCTTCGTCACAGCCTCTTTTATCTCCTCAATTGTCTCATAACAACAGCCTCTGGGCTTTGGGAATAAGTAAAAGTGACAGGGAACAAGGTCTGGACTATAGTGAGTGGTCAAATAGTTTGTGACAAGGATAGTGTTGTGGATAGGTGCATTGTCCTCGAGGAAATGCTCCTGACCCGATTTGAAGAGTGCTTGCCTTTTCAGACGGAAACTCTCTTCCTGAACTCCCTTAAAACCTCAATATAGTAATCCTAACTCTAAACCTTTGGCCGATCAACTCTGGTGTATTGACTTCCTTATTCCTCCCACACCTCTCATCATCCCTCACAGTCTCCCTGTCTTCCTAGAGTCTCTTATGCCACTCAAAAACTGATGCTCGATTCATGCAAGTTGCTCCAAAAGCAGTCTGAAGCATTCCATACATTTCTGTGGCATTTTTCCAAGTTTAAAACACAATTTTATTGCATATCGTTCTTCTAAAGTGTCCTGACGTTCAGATTGCATTTTTGAAATTCACCAGCTGTGACAGGTGAAGGGTGTATTCCAATTGCTGCTGTAGCTGTTCATTTGAACCTGAAATCATAAAAATTGGTCACTCATAAGATGTATAGCAATAACATACTGAATTTTCAAGAGTCTACGACAATTTTGAATGCCTGTACAAAAAAGTCTGGAAACTTATTGAAGGCACCACTTACATCTGGATTCAAAATGTTGTTCAGATAATTTTCAAACCACTATCCACTAAGACACACGGCTCGTTTGAAAATTTCCGACCGTTTGATTTGTTGGATAAGAGCTGGTTTCTTGTCATTTAAAACTTATATACAGATGCCTCTATCATCTTTCAGTTTGATGGATTTGAAGCTCGCCGTGACTTTGATGTCTTGCCACAATTCTGCATTAAAATCTTTGACTAATTCTCTTCAAAGTAGAAAGTCAAAGAAGAGTAAAATACAATAGAGAGATAGACCTCAACTAAAGGAGTAGGCGCTTGTGGTGCGACGGTTATCAACGACAACTCGAATTAAAAATCCTGACGAGACTGTTTGCATTTCGCATCACGATGATACCCTTGGAAAAGGTATGGATTCAACAATTCTCTCTTCAGCTATGGGTCAATATTAGGGTACACTGGGCTCTTTAGCCTTGGTATGGCAACCGCTCTAAGAGAAGGAAAACTCAGAATTCAAATCTTTTAAACTCCGCTAAAAAATTGACCTTGTGTCACACTTTGCTAGTGCTGGAGAGTTTGAAAATTATATCACCTCCCCTCCCCCCCCAAAAAAGAATGAACTCCCAGTTCCCTCCATCAAAGAAAACAAAGCACGAGTAATCTTAGAATATTCTAAGTCTTAATTTCAAAAAATTCTCGCGTGTATAAAAAAACCTTGCTTTGCAAGATTACATTTTATCTTATAATGGAAGAAACGCAGAGCAAAGAAGCATTAGTATATATTATATATATATGTGTGTGTGTGTGTGTGTGTGTGTGTGAGGGAGAGAGAGGGAGAAAATTTATACGAACATGTCTATATGCTTCGAATATAAAATAAGATAATTCTAAAGCAAGAAAAAACTCCCGAATCAGGAATTTCACATTGTCGATCTTCAGGTGAGTTTGTCTGATCTTGTTAGATTGATCTGAACAAATATGTACAGTTTTTAAGTCAACTGGCGACTTGGCTGTTGACATACAAAGACACGTAGCTCAACCTGACACCAAATTACAAAGTAATTGTTTACTTTCATGGCGGCATTTAACTACTAACTCCAATTTTGATAATTTAATCATATATATATATATATATATATATATATAATCTCTGTTAGCACAAAGTATTAAAACTACTTCTTAATTAAATATGATTGAAGACTGCACATCCTTCTACGCCCATGTTTATGAAATATATATATATATACATATACAGGGTGGAACGATAAAATTGTCACCATAGAAAAGTCGACATGATTCTGTTTCCGTTTAATGAAAACCGGTTTTCTTTTTTTGTTGCAGACCATCTACTAGTTGGCCAGTTGTGTAGAAATCCCAAGAGCGATAAAAGCCTTCTATCATGTCTGAAAGTGACACAATGTTCAACGAGCGAGATCGGAGATGCGCTGTTGTACAACTCATGCTCTCTACCGATCCAAGTTATGACAACAGGACCATTGCCAGTACCCTCAAAATGCAAATCTGGATTGCCACGAATAACAGGGACGTGCCCAGGGTGATGAAAACAAAGTTTCCGGCTACGGTTATGGTCTTTGGTGTGGTTTCAAGTGAGGGCCACATCACGCCACCTCACATCTTCGAAGTCGGCTTGAAAGTCAACACCAAAGTGTACCTGGATGTGCTGAAGAGTGTGGTGATCCCCTGGTGTAATCAGGTGGCCGGCCCACAAGTCCAAAGAGAACTCGGCGCCGGCCCACAAGTCCAAAGAGACCCAGGCTTGGCTTCAGAAGGAGTGCTCCGACTTTGTACCCTTCTCTCACTGCCCACCTCCTCCCCTGACTTGAACCCGCTGAACTACTTCGTTTGGTTATACGTCGAGAACATCACCAACATGACCTCCCACAACACCAAAGCCATATATATATATATATATATATATATAAAAGTAAATAATGGATTGTAATCCGACAATATATAAAGAAAAATTAATAACAAGGTAATCCAAGTAGGAGAGATTTATTGAGAAGTCGACACAATAGCGTTTCGGTTCTAATGAACCATCATCAGACTATTAGGGATGATATTAATGATGTTAAATCAACGATGGATGTGTAAAAAGGGTAAAATATAAAAAAAACAAGGGAAAATTTGTTTAACAAGAAAAAGTTGTCTGTTTAGGACCAGAAAAGGTTGGCCGTTTTATTAATGAATCAGCGTTTGTTGTTTTAAATTACGTCATTTGACTTATTAGAAATATAATGTCGAATATATGTTCCGTTTGTTTATCGAGAGATATTTTGAATCATTCCCCTCTGAAAAAGTCTGGAAACTTATTTAATGAGCCTTGTATATATATATATATATATATATATATAATTAAATCACCTCTTAGGTTTTTCTTTGCCTCTGTCTTTCTACGTGTATTTAAAGAGATCAATATTGAAAGATTTCGGCACTTTTGCAACGCATTCTCAGTTTAACGCCATAAATGTATTCAAGATATATTTCCTCCCATCAAGCCCATTTGTCATTATATATATATATATATATATATATATATATATATATATATATAGAGAGAGAGAGAGAGAGAGAGAGAGAGAGAGAGAGAGAGGGAGATTGACACGTACATAGTGGAGGCTTTGTGGCGTAGTGGCTAACGTGTTTGATTGCAAAATCATAAGAAGTGAGTTCGAACTTCAGTTGAGATAATGAGCTCACTTTTGGACAAATACCTTTTGGAAAAGTATGAACCCCGTGATTGCACCCCCCAGCAATGAGTTAAATAGTACCACTGCCACATTTCTTCAACTAAGATGCCTGTGGCATAAGATAATTAACGAAGGTTAATACGTTATGAAAACAAACCAAACCAAACTTACATATATATATATATATATATATATATATATATTTATATATATATATATATATATATATAGGTATTATTCTGTCCAGTTAAACCAGAGTTGGGAGTAATTCCTTCAGGACAAGAAAATCATTCAAGAGCTGAACATTTAAATTTTACTGGTAGAGAGCTCAATGTAATTAATTTTACAGAGCAATACTTTCTTTAAAGAAAAAAAAAACATCCATAAGATCTGAAGAAGTCCTGTTATATTTTTCTTCGTGTTTTTGGCTTACATCAAAAATGCAAAACAGGATGGAAATAAATTTATAATCCTAAAATAACCGGTCTTTGTTTTTTTTTCTTTAAAGGAAGTATATATATATATATATATATATATATATATATATATATATATGTGTGTGTGTGTGTGTGTGTGTGTGTGTGTGTTAGGTTTGGAATTAAATCTAGCCGTATGAGAAAAGTAAGACAATGCAAGATATGAAATTGATTCTTTTTGCTATTCCACTGGTGAATACTATATTTCATATATTGTCTTCTCTCTCTCTCTCTCTCTCTCTCTCCCTCTCTCTTTCTCACACACACACATGCACATGCATACACACATAAACATTGTAAAGGGCGCCTTGTGTGGTATAATCTTTAGCAAGCTAGACTAGCAACATTTGACGAGTGAGTTCGGGTCTCATTGGGTGCCCCATTAATATGACTGTATACCACATCTAAGCAGAAAGCTTCATAAATTACTACACACACACACACACACACACACACACACACACACACACACACACACACACACGCATGCACGTGCGCGCACACACACACACACACATATATATATGTATAAAGATAAATACACCTTTTGTATATATATGTACATACATATTCATAAATGTATATCTCTATATTGATAGATAGATAGATAGATAGATAGATAGATAGAGAGAGAGAGAGAGAGAGCAAAAGAGAGAGAGAGAGAGAGAGAGAGAGAGAGAGAGAGTTGTATAACCTTTAGTATAAAATCCGCCGGTATGAGAAGATTAGTTTGCTTTAGTTTGCTTTATTTGTTAAACGGCATATCAACTCTTGATAGTTTATCTAATGTCAAAATTTAATTCCTTTCTAAATATTTCATTGCAACCAAATTATTTTTATTTTCCATGATCGATAGCATTTTATTAATGACACTTTTTTAGTTTTCTATAATCCCTTGTTTGCATAGTCATATATTATCTAATATTCCTAAAATAAATAATTCGCGCACAGTTAAATGGTTTCAAGTATTCCTTTCAAATATAATTAATTTGCATGTGGTTAAATGATTTCATGTATTCCCATCTAACAGTAATAATTCAGTTTAATAATAATCGTTTGCTTGAACATAATTATATGGTTCCACGTATTTAAATCCAATGATAATAATTTGCGAAACAGATATATTGTTCATTAACAGTAACTACCATTCCTGGTCATAGTGGATCTGGGAGTAATGGCTATAAAGGAGCAGGAGCACTTCCCTATATCCATATATATATATATATATATATATATATATATATATATATATATATATGAAAATATAGAAATATGAAAAAACACATGATCTTCAGCGGATGATTTATTTTTATAATCGAATTATTTGCCACCGTTAAGTTTTATCTTTTAAATTTTTTATTTTTTCACACTTTTAAACTTTCATCAGTACGTTTAAATATGTAATGTTGTATCCTCTGATTTAAAAAAATCAATTTCTTACTTGTCAATTTAAATAAATTTCAGAAAATACAACATCACATAAACGCACTGATGAAGGTTTAACGTAAAAAGAAAATCCCCCCCCCAAAAAAAAAACCAGAACAAAAATGAAACATTTGACATTGGCAAATAGTTTAACTACTTAATAAAAGCAGACTCTGCAGACCTTACGTTTTTAATTACTTATATATATATATATATATATATATATATATATATATATATATATATATATATATATATATATAGACACACATGAAAGTAGGCTGGAAAAATTCATTGGCTGAAAAGTTCATATGATGACATCATATCCGCTGCTGACGACTTTTTTTAACCAATGGGATCCAAGCATAGATGGAACAAGTCCGTGAGGTACGAGGCATATGATGTTAAAAAATAAACCTCATTCGGTCGCAATCCATGAGAATATCTTGGTCGGCCTACGAACTTTTCAGCCGACCCCCGTGAATATATACATACATGCATATATATATATATATATATATATATATATATATATATATATACACTGACAGCATTTTCGGAACTGTGGGTTATTTATAACAAAGAAGGATACGTTGCCTCAGGATGATTTATTGGTTTTGTAAAACGTGTAATAAATATATAGCAACCTGGCCATTGGTTATTGATCTAAATACGCTTTGCTTCAATCATCTCAATTAAGAAGTCTAAAATGATCGATATAGACCTTTAATTCTCCAATTTGTCCTTTTAGGAAGACGTGAAGTTTTAGAACCACTTCTAATTTGCTTCATTTCAATCCTTTCTTCAACTCTCCTCACCTCTCTGTCGAATTCCTGAAAGAATTTGTATTATCGTCAATGGCATAGGCCATAATTATCGACCCGTCGTTTATACCTATTGATTGATGTTTTAAAGAGGTCCCAAACTTAATACGGAATATTCAACGAAAGCCTTTTCACCATCAAAATTGGATTAGAAAAATTCTTCAACGGGAAAAGCCAGACAGGCCACGTTCATTTTCTTTTTAAAAAAATATTTGCGCGAAGGTTGAAAAATAGCACGTATATGCAAATAAAATGCAAGTGTGTGCATATTAATTTTTTTTCTATAGCAGTTGCCTAACCAAGGCTGAAGAACATAGTCTGCCCTACTATTTACCTATAGCTCGAAGGAGAATGACTGGATTCATACCTTACCTAAGAATGTTAGTTGCCCAGTCAGCTGGGGCTGTAGAATACTCTGACTGGACCTTTGCAGAAGGATAAGACCTTCCCCAACGAGTGTCTTATATATGACACTAAACAATCTGATGGTGAGGTTCCAGTAATGCTGAAGCTTTGGGGAATGCAGAGCACCCCTTCATTGCTATCGCTTCCAGGTCAACTCTAGACCGGAGTGGTAGCATCTGATAGGTTCCTATCAATTAGTTGAATAGAAATAAACTGCGTACTTATGCTAAACTGAATTGTGTGGATTAGAACTGTTTGACTAAACTGAATATCTTGAAATAGAAATGTTTTTTGACAATTAAACTGTGTACTTACATTTAAACTGCATATTTATGCTAAACTGCATTGTTTGAAATCGAACTGCTTTTGTATGCTAAACTGAATTGTTAGAAATGAAACTGTTTTTGACATTGAAACTGTACTCATACTAAACTGAATTGATTGAAATAGAACCGTGTTGGCGTGTCCATTTCCTATGACGGTAACCGTTACACCACGGGCATATCCTCATCCTTGTGGCATTAAATGACCCACAGGGGTTGATATGCCGTTAAACAAAACTCAAAACTCAAACATCCTTGTGCGGTAACCATTAGGTTTTTTCTCCAAGTGTTTCTTTCCAGTCCATTTACAAACTGTTTTGAAGAAATCCTGGAAGCTGTAGTCCACAAAACAGCAGTTTTACGGCCACTTACCTTCCATCGCAAAAACCATTTAAATAACACGAACAGATCATACTGGAGCACTTCTGGAGAAGAAAGGAAGAACTCCTATGGACTGATACACAAGGACATACTAATGTGGGCTGAGCAGCAAAAAAAAAAAAAAAAAAAAAAAAAGAAGAAAAATTATATTTACCAGCTTGATGAGCTACAGGATCAAATTCTGTTCTGTCTTGAAGATTAGGATTTGATATTCCGATTTCAAACGATAGATCTTAGGCAGTGTTGCTGTTACATTAATCTTAGAGCGAGTCCATGTGGTTTAGTGGCTAATTTGCTACACTGCAATATCGTAGTAAGCGAGTTCTAACTCCAATCGCGTTAATACACTAACTTTCGGACTTATATCCCAGGAAAGGGTTGAACCTCTTTCTCTCTACATCTATGGGTTAAATAGTAGCAGTATTTTTCTTCTTCAAGGGTGGCTTTGGCATTAGATTACCCACCGAGGTTCATATGCCATTAAACAAATAAATTAAACTGAAACCGACATTACTCTTTATGATCCGTATTTCAAGTATTAAACTTAACACTACAATAGAATCCATTTTTTAAAATATTATATATATATATCTGCACTAAACGGTAGTTCTCTGAAACTCGTAGACAAGTCCACCTACTTTGAAAGCTGTGTCTCATCAACCGAGACAGACATCAATACGCAACTAGCAAAGGCATGGACAGCTATCGATAAGCTATTGATCATAAGGAAGTCAGACCTGACCGATAAAATAAAACGCAGTTTTTTTTGAAGCAGCAGTCGCGTCGATACTACTATATGGATGCACTACATGGACGCTAAATAAAGGCTGGCGAAAAGGCTTGACAGCATCTACACAAGAATGCTGCGAGCAGTATTGAACTAGTCCTGGAGGCAGCACCCCATAAAGCAGCAGCTGTACAGCCACCTACCACCCATCACGCAAACTATCCAAGTTAGACGAACCAGATATGCAGGACACTGCTGGAGAAGTAGGGACGAATACATAAGCTACGGACTCCTGTGGGCCCCTTCACATGAACGAGCAAAGGCAGAACAACCAGCTAGAACCAACAAACAACAGTTCTGTGCCGATACAGGATGTAGTCTTGAAGACCTACTGGGAGCGATGGACGATAGAGAAGGTTGGCTGGAGATGGTCAGGGAGATCCGTGCTGGCGGTACGACATGATGATAAGGATATATATGCATGAATTCATGTGTCGTTTCTATAACAATGGATGAATAGTAGTGCTGAATAGGTTCTTGAAATTTGCTTATGATACGAATCTTGTAGATTGAAAACTTTGAAGACAAACCAGATTTATTCCGGTTAGAATTGTTAAATTATCCTTGTGTCTCAAACTGTCCGTTGGGGACCGGTTGGACACACACACACACACACACACACACATATATATATATATATATATATGTATATATATTTATCCATCCAATCTACATCAGCATTTTTCTCAATCTAGTTTATGATTGATGCCATCTCCAAGATTTTGTAAGATATGCGGGGTTTTGTGCCTTACACTTCCACACTGGCCCAGGATGAGTTGACAGGGGGATTGAAATCAAATATTTCTTCGACAACAGAGCCAAATTTGTTATAAAAAACACACACAGTAACAATCTGGTTTTGTTTGATGACATAATAATCTTCGTTGGTTATTTAATGCCAAAGCCATCCTTGTTAAAGAACAGAGGAGGTAATATTCAAACCCATTGCTGGTGGATAAAGAGGTGTTCATAGATTTTATTCTAGGAGTAGAAAACAGATTAGGTATTTCCAAGTGGCATTTGAAAAAAGAAAACGAAAATAAGCTAAACCGAAATTTCAACTCGGCTGGCCGATTCCACTCTTCGAGCCAATATACCAAAGAAAAAATCAAAATGATAATACTCACTGTGAAGTGAAAACGAAAACAGCAGTAAAAACAGTAAAAACAAAAGGGCTCAATTCACGAAAAGTGACATATCTACCAAAAGAATACAACAAGATTAACAGGATTAGAAAATAGAATTAAGATTGATAGCTCTGAGTTTCACAAAGCCGATCATCAGGTGAGATTTGATGATTCAACCGTTAATTTTAATTTTAATTTTGATCCTTTGACGGTGAGAGAAAACGAATAGGAACAAATTAATTCTTAAATATTTCTATTGTGTAGAATAGGTGAATAAACTTGGAGCGGCTGCGTTCCAGTGATCAGAAATATTATTTTTAAAACGTCTAAGTATCGTTAATTTTATATGAAATTATTACTCACGATTAGTTTGTATTTAATAAATATCCATGTTATATACACTACCTATGAACATTAATTGGTATATCCCATTCCTCAAAGTATCATATACCCTACCTATAAACATTAATGAGTATGTCCCATTCCGCATACTGTTATATACACTACCTAAGAACATGAATCAGTATGTTTCATTCCTTGTACTGTTATATATCCTACCTATGAACATTAATGGATATGCCCCATTCATCGTACTGTTATATATACTTCCCGTGAACATTAAGGGGTATATCCAATTCCTCATACTGTTATATACCCTACCTATTAACATTAATGGTTATGTCACATTCTTTATACTGTTATGTATGCTTCCTATGAACATTAATGGGTATATCCAATTCCTCATACTGTTATATACCCTACCTATTAACATTAATGGTTATGTCACATTCTTTATACTGTTACGTATGCTTCCTATGAACATTAAGGGGTATATCCAATTCCTCATACTGTTATATACCCTACCTATTAACATTAATGGTTATGTCACATTCTTTATACTGTTATGTATGCTTCCTATGAACATTAAGCGGTATATCCAATTCCTCATACTGTTATATACCCTACCTATTAACATTAATGGTTATGTCACATTCTTTATACTGTTATGTATGCTTCCTATGAACATTAAGCGGTATATCCAATTCCTCATACTGTTATATACCCAACCTATTAACATTAATGGGTATGTCCCATTCTTCATATTGTTTTATACCGTACCTATGAACTTTTATGGGTATATCCTATTCCTGATACTGTTATATACCCTCCCCATGAACATTAATTGGTATATCCCATTCCTCACACTGTTATATACCCTACCTATGAAAGTGTTTTTGGATTTTGCCCGATGCGTGTGGGCTGTGAACCCACTTTAAAAAGGCCTTGTGCCGTACTTGTCCAGTGGTGGGACGGAGATTAAATAAAGTCCCATTTCTTCATATATACAATTGTTTTACCAATTGTTTGCAGTTTTGTTTCCTGGCGTCTGAGGCGCTCCCATTGGGGGAATGCCGACGGGGCTGAATGTATTTTTGAATTTTGCCGGACCCACTTTAAAAAGGCCTTGTGCCGTACTTGTCCGATGGTGTGACGGATAACAAATAAAGTAGTCACCATTAGCTGCGGTTACCTTCTTCACGCCGTTGTTAAGTATTGTATTTTGTTAATGTTATAAAGATTTCCGTTTGATTTCCAACTTCCGTATTGTTTATTTCTCATTCAGTAACCTTTCAACAATCGTTTTTTTTATTCAATAAGAATGATCAGTTTTTTTATATTGAGCCTTTTGATTTTCTCTTAATTATTATAATTTACCAACACACACACGCACACATAGCTACACAGTGATAAAAACACACACATACGTGTGTGAGTTAAATAATATATTGACTGAATATTTTATTTGGTATGTAGTGTAGAATTCGAATAACCGTTAAACAGCAGGAATTAAAAGGTGAGTCAACTCAGTTTAAACGACAGATGATGACCTTTTAAAGGTTGTTGAAACCATAGCTATCATTGGAGGATAATAAAGTCAGGTGATCAAAATCCTTGAAGCTAGAAGTTAGAGTTCAACTTTGAGTTAGTTAGCCGATACCTATCGAAGTGATGGGATCTAAATTTTCCATCTGTAGCCCAGGTGCTTCCCGACTTGCGTACAGTTTCCGTAATATATATGACGGGAATAATGAATGCGCATAAAAGAAGCCGTGGTCTTGTATTTCAGCTCGGTAAAGAACATCGAACATGAAGAAATAGAACGACATCAGGATCACAAGAACAAAATGGCAACGAGAAACGATGAACGGCCATAGAAGAAGACGCATATATATATATATATATATATATATTATTGAATTTAAAAAACCCCATAAAGAATGAGCAAATTCCTTAAAGTACTAGTTTATTTTATTTTTAACTATTCATAGACTTGGCAATTTTTTTACGTCTTTTTTTTTAATTGGTTGTGACTTACACTCATAAATAAGTTAAAAATAAAAATAGAAAGGTAATTTACGATCCTTGTGTGCCTTCGAATTTATTATTCAAAACTAACTGGAATTACGCCACTTGAACTGGGGGTTAACCAATGAATGACCAGAAACGAAATTTGACTGAGGCAAACGACCAATTTTCATAGATGAAGATTTTTAAGAAGGAAAAGACAAAAGATTTTGGTTTGGTTTGTGGTTTTTATGGCATATCAACTTTTGTAGGTTATTTAATGTCAAATCCATCATTCTTGAAGGACAGTTGTGGTACTATTTAACCCATGATTGGGGGGATAAGGGGGTTCATATCTTTCCCAAGGGTATTTGTCCGAAAGTGAACGTAATAGCGCGACTGAAGTACGAACTCGCTTGCTAGGATTCCGCAGTTCAGCGCTTTAAGCAGTACACCACGGAAAGAAAGTAAGTTTTTTTTTGCAAATGTTAATGTTTATTGTGTTGTTCATTGTGCGTATTTAAAAACAGATTCGTCTGCCGTAAGAATTGAGGACTGAGTTTTTTTTTTGTCCCGACCGGAGAACGAAATATTATTTTTGGAACATTTACGGTCTTTTAAACTAATTCTGACTCCAAGGTTTTCCTCATATGTTGAAGAAAATTGCCTGATGAAATAATTATTTCAACTCATGTTTTCTTCTCAACTTTCTTGGGCTTTAATTCTTGTTAGAATTAAATGTTTTTTATGAACTACGTCTTTCCAACTTTTTTAGCATTTTTCTTTTTCTAAACAACGATCGGTTTGCTGTCTTTGATTCACTGCTGTGCAAGTATAATTGAAAGTAGAAAAGGTTTGTTGTCTTTTAATCTGAAGTTCAAGCTGAAACACTTCTTAATAATAATAATAATTGAAAAAAACTGTGGAACAGGAAAGTAACGATTGTGCCAATTGTGATTGGTGCGTTAGGCACAGTAACTAAAGGATTATTAAAGGGCATGGAGGGCTTAGAAGTCGGCGGACGGGTAGAGACTATCCAAACGACAGCATTGCTGAGGACGGCCAGAATACTGAGACGAGTCCTGGAGACTTGAGGAGACTTGCTGTCACTCAAACTCCGGTGAAAAACCATCAGCTAATACTGATGTGAAAAACTATAGAGGAGTATAATAATAATAATTATAATAATATCCACAACCCGGTGCCTGTCCTAGAAAATGACTCGCATAAACTCCTATGGGACTTTAACATACAAACGGATCACCTAATCCCGGCCAGAAGACCAGACCTCATAATAACCAACAAAAGAAAGACAATCTGCAAAATTGTTGATTTTGCTGTCCCGGCGGACCACAGAATAAATCTGAAGGAAAGTGAAAAGAAGGATAAGTAGCTCGACCTTTGCTTGAGAATTGAAAAAACTGTGGAACATGAAAATAACGATTGTGCCAATTGTGATTGATGCGTTAGGCACAGTAACTAAAGGATTATTAAAGGGTCTGGAGGACTTGGAAGTTGGCGGACGGGTAAAGACTATCCAAACGACAGCATTGCTGAGGACGGTCAGAATACTGAGACGAGTCCTGGAGACTTGAGGAGACTTGCTGTCACTCAAACTCCAGTGAAAAGCCATCAGCTAACACTGATGTGAAAAACTCTAAAGGAGTAAAAAATAATAAGTGGTATATGTATAACCCGAAATTCGTCCTTGAGAATGAGACGCAAAAATTTCTCTAGGATATTGAGATTAAAACGTATCATTATTCCTAGCCAGATTACCGGACCTATTGATAGTCAGCCAAAAAAAAAAAAAGAAAAAAAAGAAAAAGAGAACCTGCCGTAATGTGGAATTTACTATCCCACTAGACCACTGAATAAAATTAAAATTCAAAAGTGAGATAGATATCTAGACCATTCTAGAGAACTAAAAAAATCTATATAACATGAAAGTGACGGTGATTCCAATTGTAATTGGTACAGTCACCAAAGGATTAGTACAGAGACTGGAAGACTTGGAAATTAGAGGACGAGTGGAAACCATCAAAACTACAGCATTATTAAGATCAGCAAGAATACTGAGAAGAGTCCTGGAGACTTGAGGAGACTTGCTGTTACTCATGCTCCAGCGGAAGACCATCCGATAACGCTGGTGTGAAAAACTTTGAAAAGAGTAAAAAAATAATAACAAACATATATATATATATATATATACACGTTTTTAATTTTTTTAAATTGAAGAATTATATTATAAATTGAATTACCATGGCCAGAAAATCCGGCAAGCCCTTCGTGTGACCTACGGAACCGTTTGACACCTTATTAGGTCTCGTCAGCTGGATATAACGTGATCTCCCCCCATTAGAGATCTTGCCCAGTCGGCTGGGGCTGAAGAATACACCGACTATATCTCTGCAGGGGGTAAGACTCCCCCAACGAGTGTCCTGGATATGACATTAAACAATCTGATGGTGTGGCTCCAGTAAAGCTGGAGCTTTGGGGAATATTGAG
>CAUZXS010005957.1:100000-110000 GCA_963585895.1 Sepioteuthis lessoniana
GTGGAATGGTAATGAAGGGGTACTTCACACTCCTCGGTACATGGGAACTGTAGCCTCACCACCGGATACTGTTGAATGTCATGCCTAAGAGAATTCAGGTAAAAGATAACATAAGTATTTATCATTTAGTCATTTTTTTCTATTTCATTTGTGTTCTTTCTTTCTTTCTTTCTTTCTTTCTTCTGCATTCGATTCTAGCTTTCTTTTTTCCTTTCCATTTCTCTTTCTATACTCCCTTTTTTTCTTTTCTTCACAATTCTTTCTTTCTTTCTTTCCTTCTTTCTTTCCTTCTTTCTTTCTTTCTTCTGCATTCGATTCTTGCTTTCTTTTTCTTTCTTTTTATTTCTCTTTCTATTCTATACTCTTTCTTTCTTTCTTTCTTTCTTTCTTTTTTTCTTTCTTTCTTTCTTCTGCATTCGAATCTCGCTCTCTTTTTTTTCCTTTCCATTTCTCTTTCTTTCTTTCTTTCTTTCTTTCTTTCTTTCTTTCTTTCTTCTGCATTCGATTCTAGCTTTCTTTTTTTCTTTCCTTTTCTCTTTCTATTCTATATTCCCTTTTTTCTTTTCTTCTCAATTCTTTCTTTCTTTCTTTCTTTCTTTCTTTCTTTCTTTCTTTCTTTCTCAGAATTATTTTTAACGTAAACTTCATTAATAAATAACAACCATAATAAATCTTTTCCAGGACTAGGGCGCTGGTTGTTATTGCTGACTTAATGCTTATTAATGTATATTTATTAGTTTACTTTGATCCCAGGTATACTGTGGCCTAAAATGGGAGCACCTGATAGGGTCCTATCTATGGGTCAAATAGAACTAAACTATGTATTTACGTTAAACTGAATTGCTTGAAATAGAACTGTTTTGATTTTTAACTGTGTGTAAACAAAAAAACAAACTGTAATTATGCTAAACTTTATTTGTTCTTCGTCCCATCATCAGACAAGGCCTTTTTAAAAATGGGCCCGGATGCAGGGCCACAGCCTACACACGCCAGGAAAAATCCAAAAATACGATCGGCCCCGTCGGCACTTCCCCAGCGGGGCACCCCAGACGCCAGGAAACAAAACAGCAAACAGTTGGCAAAACAATATAATTGTTAAATAGTAATTATGCTGAACTGAATTGTTTGAAACAGAACTGTTTATATGTATAAAAATGCATTTGGCATTAAATAACATACGATAGTTGATATGCCATAAAACCAAACCAAACCCAACCCAACCAAACCTACATTTTATTATAGTACATTATATTATCCTATTATTATAATGATGGTATAGTATTATATTAACCGGCCCGTTTGAGTATTCGCCAATGGCCCAGGAGATCAGGGTTCAATTCATATCAAAAATTTAAAAAATTGTGCTTGATGCCTACTTGCTTAAAACTCAAGGTTATAACGATCAACGATCATTAGAACAATCCCCGGATAGGAGTTTCGCCCTCCCGTACACCTCAGTGTAGTAGCTATTGAAAAGGAATCCTTCCGGTTGCCTTCGACAACGCTCGGTCAACTTAACTAACTTAAATATATATATTGTTACTATATAATATATTTTCATATTTCATTATTACATTATTAAGTTATTACATGACTATGACAACCGGCTCATTGGTCTTATGGGTAGAGTGTTTGCCAATGGTCCGGGAGATCTGGGTTCAATCCCAGGTCGCGTCATACCAAAGACTTTAAAAATGGTACTTGATACCTATTGCTTAACACTCAGCAATATAAGGTACGGATCAAGGGTAAAGTGGAGCAATCCAGGGAAAGGAGAAGCGCCCTCCCCTACACCTTGGTGAAATAGCTATCGAAAAGGGAGTCTTAGGGTCACCCTTGACTACAGTCGCCAACTTTCCTTTTTTATACTATATTATATTATATTATATTATTAATCATTGTATTTTTATAGCATTATTACAGTATTCTGTTCTAATATTATATTGTTATTATCGTATATTACAATATTATCATTGACATCTTATCATTATCATATTATTATACTATATTATACAATATCATACTTCATTTTTACATCGTTATATTATCATATCATGATAATTTAGTTATTACATTTTTATTATTATATTTTTAAACTCAATACCAGAAAGAATTAATCCTAACACACTCATAGCCACATTTGACGTCACAAACCTATATAGTAATATGCCCCATGAATTAGGAAAATAAGCCATCATATTTTGGATAGATAAATACCCAGACACATTACAACAAAGATTTAACAAAAACTTTATCGTAGAAGGTATAGAAATAATCCTTAATAATAACTCCTTCCAATTCAATAACATTAACTATATCCAGACACTATGAACAGATATGGGAACTAAAATGGCGCCAACATACGCTACCCTAACCCTGACATATTTAGAAGAAAACCTATATGAAATAATAGGTAAAAAATACGGCAACGACATAAAAGAAAAAATTACCATATCATGGAAAAGATATTTGAATGCTTGCTTCATATTCTGGAAATACCCATGGGAAGACATCAACGAATTACACAATCTACTACAAAACCTGCACCCCAAAATAAAATTTACTATGGAACACTGCTCGAAAGAATTACCATTTTTAGACATCCTTATAAAAAACGTAAATGGCCAAATCATCACAGATTTTTACCACAAACTAACAAACACCCAACAATACCTCCACATTAGAAACCACCGCCCTAAAAACTGTATAAAATCCCTTACACTCTAGCACGTTGAATACACACAATAATTACCGATAACCCCCCAAAAAAATGCCTTAAGGAACTACACACAACCCTACACCAGAGAATATATCCAAGAACACTAATAAATAAAGGGTTGGAATTAGCAGAAAAATACCACAAAGAGAATGAAGGAACCTGCAAAAAACACAACAACGTGAAACCCCTAGCATACGTCGCAACCTACAACAAATATAATCCAGAACTATTCACAAAAATAATGAAAAATCTAGAAGTACTTGAAATCAATGACAAAATCAAAGAAATACTAGACACAACAAAAACATTTAACTCTGAATTAAGTAATTTTGGTAAAAGTTTCAAACAATTCAGTTTAGTATAAATACAGTTTTTCGTTTACACACAGTTAAATGTCAAAACAGTTTTATTTTAAACAATTCATTTTAACGTAAGTACAGAGTTTAAACACACTGTTAAATGTAAAAACAGTTAATTTCAAACAGTTCAGTTTAGTTCTATTTCACCCAAAGAGAGAACCCTGTCAAATGCTACCACTCTGGGCCAGAGTAGACCTGGAAGAGATGGCTATGAAGGGGTGCTCCGCATTCCCCCAAACTCCAGCATTATTGAAGCCTAACCATCAAATTGCTTAGTGTCATATCGAAGACACTCCTTGGTAGAGTCTTACCCCTCTGCAGACATTTAGTCAGTGTATTCTTCTGCCCAAGCAAACTGGGCCATATGCTTTTTCTAAATGTAAAAACTGTTCTATTTTAAGCAAATCAGTTGAGCAGAAGTACACAGTTTTTTGTTTACACACAGTTAAATGTAAAAACAGTTAATTTCAAAAAATTCAGTCTAGTTCTATTTTAGCGATAGATTGGACCCTATCAGGTGCTACCTCTTCGGGTCAGAGTGAACCTGGGAGCGATGGCAATGAAGGAGTACACCGCATTCCCCAAAGCACCAACATTATTGAAATCTCTCCATCAGATTGTCTTGTGTCATATCCAGGACAGTCTTACCCACTGCAGAGATGTAGTCTGTGTATTCTACAGCCCAAGCCGACAATTGACATTAGGTTTCTTTGTTTAATGGCATATCAACTCTTTTTAGGTTATTTAATGCCAAAGCCATTCTCCTAGAAGAAGAGTAAGGGTACTATTTAACCCATAGCTGGGAGGATAAGGGGGTTCATACCTTTCCCAAGGGTATTTGCCCGAAAGTGAACGTAATAGCGCGACTGGAGTACGAACTCGCGTACTATGATTCCGCAGTCCATCGCTTTAACCATTACACCACGAGGACACCCCCTCCCAATTGGCATTAGATAACGCGCGAAGATTGATATGCTATTAAACAAAGATACCCCAAAAGAAATCAAACCAATTTAAAATGTAGGAAAGGGTAAAGTAAATTTAAGTGATTTTGTCTGAGTTCAAAACTTGACATAAATCAGTAGAAACTGCCGTAGCTTTTTGGTCATATGACAGACAATTTGAAGATGAATTGAGTCGCTGACATCTTTTTGCCATTGACGAGAACCAATCGAGCGTCATTTCCAAAATTTCGACTTAACAAAAACAAACTAAACACCAACTTGAAAAGCTTGCCACTAACAAAATTGGGCATTATAAAAATACCGACTGAAGCAGTTAGTTTTTTAAAATTTTAGTTTCAGTTAGTAAGGTATAGACTAAGTTTTAAATTATATGCATATGCAAAGGGAGAATCTCCTTAGCATAATGGCTAACGCACAATACTCGAAATGAGCGACTTAAAACTCTAGTCTCAATATTACACTCACTTTCGAACAGATACTCCTGAGAAAGGCATGAAACCTGACTTATAGCTCCCAGCTATGAGTTAAATTGTATCACCAGTGTTTTTCAACAAGAATAGATTTTTCATTAAATAACCCACGAAAGTTGACTTGCCATTAAAAAGGAAACCAAACTAAAGAAAATATACATATAAAAACTGCCAATTATTTGTTGAAGAAGGCCTTCTTGAGTACTCTAGGGAGCGAGCATGAGGGACAAATGAGTTAGTTGTCTTTTCAACAGACTTTACCCCACTACATCATATATATATTTTTTGGTGGCTCTACCAAAGCATATTAAATGGAATATATATATATATATATATATATATATATATATATATATATATATCATCATATCGTGCTGGTAGCACGGATATCCCTGACCCTCTCTCGCCACTCCTCCCTATCGTTCATCGCCCTAGGTAGGTCTTCAGGACAACATCCCGTATCCTCACATAGCTGCTGAATGTATGTTCGTGCTGGTCGTCCTGCTTTTGCACGGCCATGTGTGGGGGTCCATAAGAGTACATCTCTTATGAATTCCTCCCTGCTTCTCCGGCAGTGTCCTGCATGTCTGGCTCGTCTAACTTGAATCGTTTTCGTGATAGAGGGCAGGTGGCCGTACAGTTGGTGTCTTGTGGGGTGTTGCCGCCAGGACTTGTTTAAGATTGCACGTAGCATTTTTGTGTAATTGCCGTCTAGCTTCTTCTCCAGCCGTTTTGTTAGCGTCCACATAGTGCAGCCATATAGCAGTATCGATGTGACCGCTGCTTGGAAGAAACTGCGTTTCATTTTATCGGTTAGGTCTGATTTCCATATAATCGATAGCCTATTGATAGCTGTCCATGCTTTCGTTAACCTCGTGTCGATGTCCTTTTCGGTTGATTCAACGCTGCTTCCTAGGTAAGTGAAACGAAACAGTCTGTCTGTGGATGACAATATACTAACTCATCTATAACCAGCTTTGCGTCGGAAAAAGAAGTGTTACCCAAACATATCTTAGGTTCAGGAAAAAGCTAAAGGTAATCTTATAGCTCTGGGTATACCTGTTTATACATTCGAGCTATTTGTTTCAATTCACAAGGTTTTAAGGTCAAAATACCTCAATCCCATTATTGACCTTTGGTGTATTAGTTTATATGGTTAGATATATGTATATATATGTGAGTACGTATGTGTATATTTTCGTGTTGATCATAGGTATGGATGTGAATATGTATGTATAAATGTGAATATCCGTATAGGGTCGGAAACATATCTGCGTGGCCCGAGAGACTAGGGTTCAATCTCAGGTCGAAACATACCAAAGACTCAAAGAATAGTACTTGGTAACCTCCTTGCTTAACACTCAGCAATACAAAGTGAGGATAAAGAGTAAAGTGGAGCAATCCAAGGAAAAGAGTAGCACCCTCCCCCACACCTTGGTGCTGTAGCTATTGAAAAAAGAGCCTTCGGGTCACCCTCTACTAAGGTCACCAATACTTGCAACCGTTTTCTTGTGTACAAACAAAGGTCAAAATACAATATAACTACAAGCGCTTGATAGTAATATTTGGAACCATTTAACTGTGTGCTAACAAATGAGGACTGGCTGGTAAAAATGTTATCTACAAAATAAGCGATTACAAACCGTATATATATATATATATATATATATATATATATATATATATATATATTTTATTGATTGTGGTGAATCTGACAAGATAGAAATATGTGGAAAGTTGAGAAAGTTCTTAAAAATAAAAAATAAAAAAAAAGAACGCCTCTAAACCGGTTTTAAGTGTTTTATCCAACTTTCCACATATTTCTATCACACATACGAGGTGCATACGATAAGTTTCCAGACTTTTTTCGTATGGACAATTTTATTGATAGTACTCACATGAAACTCTAGTCCCCTTCGAAGTAATCTCCTCCGATTGTAATGCACTTGTTGTACCGTTCCAACAACTTCTGGAACGCTCCATGGAAGTCCTCTTGTGTGAGCGTTTCAATGATCCTTGTTACAGCCTCTTTCATCTCCTCAATTGCCTCTTCCATAGGAATCTCTTCCTGAACTCCCTTAAAACCTCAACATAGTAACCCAAAACCTAAGCCTAACCCTTTGGCCAATCAACTCTGGTCTATTGACTTCCTTACTCCTCCCACAACTCTCATGATCTCTCACAGACTCCCTGCCTTCCTTGAATCTCTTATGCTACTCAAAAACTCATGCTTGATTCATGCAAGATGCTCCAAGTTTAAAACAGAATTTTATTGCATATCGTTCTTCTAAAGTGTTGGATTGCATTTTTGAAATTCACCAGCTGTGACAATCCGACTTTATTAGGGTGTATTCCAATTGCTGCTCTAGTTGTTCATTTGAACCTGAAATCATAAAAATTGGTCAGTCATCTCATAAGATGTATAGTAATAATATACTGAATTTTTAAGAGTCTCTGACAGTTTTAAATACCTGTACAAAAAAGTCTGGAAACTTATCGTATGCACCTCGTATATAAGTAAACAAGATTTTGCATTAAATAATCCACAGTAGTTGATATTCCATAAATACCAAACAACCAACATACCATATCTGTGTGTGTATGTGTGTAAGCATACGTTAAGTATATATGTTGTGTTATTTGTGTGTAGGGCGCATACGTATTTTGTGCGTGGATTCTTGATGAGGATATTCATTTACTTCTCTCAGTCTCGGTGGAGATGATTAGATAATTGTGAGAAGACTTAAAAGAGTAAAATTTTATTGTCATGCTTTTTTTAGGAGAATGTCCTGTAGATATGGTAATGTTCTTAGATTCAGTCTCATGGGGGATCAGTGTCTGAAATTAGGGAAGATTTATCCCTTCATGTAGATAGGTGTCGTTAGTTGGTTAAGCGAGTTGGGAAAGTGATTTGGTGGGAGTCAGTTAGTTGGCAGTGACCAGAGAGATAATCTAGATGCAGGAGATGGAAGCAGTATTCAGCGATGAGTAGACATAGCTGACTTACAGTTTAGATTTTTGGGGCTGTAGAATACACCGACTGCACCTCTGCAGAGGGGTAAGACCCCCCTAACGAGTGTCATGCATATGACACTAAACAATTTGATGTTGAGGTTCCAACAGTGCTGAAGTTTTGGGGAATGCGGAGTACACCTTCATTGCCATTACTCCCAGGTCCACTTTGGCCCGGAGTGGTAGCACCTGAGTGGGCTCTATCTATGGGTTAAATAGAACTAACAGCATACTTATGCTAAACTGAATTGTTTAAGTAAACTGAATAGCTTGAAATAAATATGTTTTTGACAATTAAACCGTACTTACATTTAAACTGCGTGCTTATGCTTAACTGAATTATTTGAAATAGAACTGTTTTTCGACATTAAAACTGTATTTACACTTAACTGAATTGTTACATATAACTGCTTGAATAGTTTGAAATAGAAATGTTTTTGACAATTAAACTGTGTACTTATGCTAAACTGAATTGTTTTAAATAGAACAGATTATTTACATAAAAATGGATTTGGCGTTAAATAACCTACAAAGGTAGATATGCCATAAAACCTAACTAACCAAACCAGATTAGATTTAAAGCTGCGCATCGGGGATGAGGAGAGCAAACGAAATGTCCCGGAGAGTCAGCCCCACTTCGTCCTGGAACAAGTCCAATCCCTAGGATCCTGTTTTTTTCTTTTTCTTTGTACTTATAACACCACCCTCTCCTGAGCAGCGGGTACAGTGGTATGCATCTTTAGAGTATAACAGTATGTTGTCAGGCATTATGGTGCAACGAAGTATGCAATATGCACATAGAGTGCACAAGACACATGCACAGATACACCAACGGCAGCGAGGCAGTTGCGGCACTTCAAGAACTTTAACAAAAGCCATTTCCAGCAACATAAAGTATTGAGGGAGAAGATGAAGCTAAATTGGTCATGGCAGCTAATTCGTCAGATAACTTTTCTGCGTGTACTATCTACGGACTTGCATGTAAGTCTGTGGTTGGTTTGAAATGTCATATGAGACACAAGATTAAAGGCTGACAAGAGCTGTTTAACATTTATACGTCGAAATCGAGAGTTTATTATATACAGGATGTTTCAAAATAGGTACAACTCTTTAATATGATAATGATTTACTACCGACTCAAAAAAATCCTTGATAGTGCTGAAGATCCTTCTTTAAGATTCTTTGCAACGATGCAAATGAAAGACTAAGTTTTTGGGAACGTCTTTGGAGTGATTTTTTCGGTCTCCTTCCAACAGAATCTCTCAACGCATCCACATTTTTAGGACATTTTGCAGCCAGATCTGGCCTTTTCTGCCTTCTTGTTGAGGTTTACAAACCCCGTGGCTTGAAATTTGTGTACCCAACGATAAATTTGACTTTTCTAGGGATAATTGTTAAAGTTTAACTTCCTGCAATATTTTGCTTGCACAATTTTGAATGATTTTGTCTCCAAATAAGTGACGCAAAATATTTCCCTCTCTTTGTAATATAATGGCCGAGGGATTTCGTTTTATGCCTTTGGGTTTAGTAAGGCTGAGAACCTTTCAGCTCAGTGCATGGGTTACTTAGGTGCAATATTAACACATGTGTTCACGCGCGCGCGGAGTGGACGTGTCACTCAGAGATGTCACAATAGCCCAGATGGGAAACAGGTCTAGAGAGTGTGAATGACGTCATGCACCGGAAGCGTGCGGAGAATTTTGGGAGATTTGAAAAAGTCAGTTAGTAGAATTGAGTTCTGCCTCGGGAGAAGACGGTTGGCTTTCGTTTGCTCGCCGAAGCTTGGCCAGTGGCCTTGTGGCGGGTGCCACACGTGTTGGGGGGCAGATGGAAAAGCCATAATAGAAAGAATGTGTATCTCTCTCCTTAATTCGAAACCTTTAACTCAAAGGTAATAAAAGGTTTCGTACCTGAACTTAGAAGTCGTTACGTGTTTTTCGTGTTTTGAGTTTCCTATGTTCTATATATATATATATGTTATGAACATTCTAATGTACGTTTCACATATCCGTATATGGATATGGAACATCTTGACCAAGGCATTGTGATCAAGGATTCATAGTTGTTATTGTATATTATTTTCAAATCTGAAATAAAAAAAGAACATAAAATTATTATTTGTAGAGTTATTAGTAATCTCATGGGTCCCATGTATATTGAGACACCCTGTAAATATACCCCTCTACACGAGCAGAATGCGACACAAGGTCAGTTTTTAAGCGGAATTTAATAGGTTTCAATTCAGAGTTTACCTTTTCTTAGACCGGTTTTAATACCAAGGTTAAAGAGAGCAGTCTGCCCTACTATTTACCCATAACTCGATGGCTTGGTTTGGTTGGGTTTTATGGCATATCAACCATTGTATGTTATCTAATGTCAAATTCCTTTTAAAGGTTAAAGTTGCAGTCTACCATGCTATTTACTTATAGCTGGAGGAAGAATAATTGGATTCATGCCTTTCCTAAGGATATTAGT
>CAUZXS010005958.1:0-59925 GCA_963585895.1 Sepioteuthis lessoniana
ATATATATATATATATATATATATATGCCCATACGTATCAGAATTTGACACTCCGTGACCTATAATATTTTAATTTGCCATAAAACCCAACCATTAACAACCTAAAATATGCGTTTACGAATCATATATATAATATGTGTAAAAAGGCTCTGGCATTAAATGACCGATGGAGGTTCGATATGTTATCAATTCCAACCAACCAACCAAACAACTTTATATAAGTTATCATTTCTTGTATGGGTGTGTATAATCTTTTCGTTAATTATTTTGAGGAACTATAAAATTCTATTATTTTTTTAAAAAAATATAGGCATTCATCTATATATTGTATGTCTAATAGTTGTGAAAATATATATATATATACTACATGCTTGTTTTGGTCATGAGTGTGCAACTCATGTAGCATGTCTAAGCCTGGAAAATCTGGCGGAACCCTTACTTCTTCAGGATGAGTTTGAATTCACTTTCCTTTCAAGACCATTTGACATATGAAGGTTAAAGAGACGAGTCTGCCCTACTATTTGTTTGTCGGGAGGGAAAACCTTTTATAAGTGTATCCTGTCGCTTTAATGGGGATAAATGGTTAATCAGATAAGGGAATGTATGGACCTGGTACATGAGGCGTAAAAGACTCGGCACGGCAGAGTAGGGACGGTGATCTATTCGTAAATGTGAAAAAGATTAAAACTTGAAAATGCTAACGAATGATATTTGTCAAACCAGAATGTTTACACGAAGATCACAACAATAAAATCCGCTGGGGGCATGGGAGACAAACGGATGACCCAAACATAGTTTATAATAACCAGAAGAAAATGACTAGTCATCTAGTAGATTTACCGATTTCAGTAGAGCTGAGAGTGAAAATAAACAAAGAAACTAAAAGACTGTCAAATAATACGATTTTTCTAGAGAGGTAGAAAAGTTATGTTACATGAAGATGATGGTGATAACAATTCTAGATAGTGCCCTTGGAACGGTCCCCAAATCGCTAAAAGGGAATGCTGGAACTAGAGATCAGAGTATGAATCGTGACCATCCAAATCACGGTATTGTTACGAGCAGATGAAATATTTAGAAGTTTCCTGGCAACCAGAAGAATAACGCAGTTTTTCATTCTTCTGGAAAACCAAAAGAAATGAATATTTTATCAGATTATAAACAAACGCGGGAAACAAACTCAAAAGAAATACCAAATTATGGAAAGTTTATCTAGTGGGAATTACTAAAGTTACGTTTTTCTCATGAATAGTCGCACTATATATATATATATATATATATATATATATATATATATGAAAAATGTTTTTGGTGTAAATATACAAAGACAAGTACTTTAAAATAAAAAAAAAATTCGCTAGGGGATTTATTTGATTTTCTTCAAGACGTCTTTCTGATGTTTTACGTCATCTTCAGGAAGTAAATGTTTTGTATATTTTTGGAGGTTTTCTAGTTCTTCTCCTTTATTACTACTCTCTCCACAAATAATACATAACAGCTTATATGTCACTTAGTTGGACTGACAACCAATATTTGTCCGTGAGTGATTGTGTATGCATGTTTATGTGTTTGCGTGTGTATGTGTGTGAAAGAATATATATATATATATATATATATATATATATATACGAGGATCATTAAATAAGTTTCCGTATGGGCACTTCTATTGATAGTATACATATGAAACTCTAGTCCCCTTCGAAGTAATCTCCTCCGGCTGCAATGCACTTGTTGTACAATGCCAACAACTTCTTGAAGGCCCCAAGGAAGTCCTCTTGTGTGAGCGTGTCAATGATCTTCGTCACAACCTCTTTCATCTCCTCAATTTTCTCATAACGACAGCGTCTGAGCTTAGGGATCAATGAAAAGTCACAGGCAGCAAGGGCTGGACAATCGGGAGGGTAAAGAACTGTTTTTATGCCCAAACTGGTAAAATAGTCTGTGACAAGGATGGAGTTGTGGACTGGTGCATTGTCCTGGTGGAAATACCACTGACACGATTTGAAGATTACTGCCCCCTTCCGACTGAATCTCTTCCTGAACTCCCCTAAAACCACATCATAGCAACTCTAACACTAACCCTAACCCTTTGGCCAATTAACTCAGATGTATTGACTTCCTTACTCCTCCCACATCTCTCATAATCCCTCACAGACTTCCCGCCTTCCTTTTATCTCTTATGCCACTCAAAAACTGATGATCGATTCATGCAAGATGGTCTAAAAGAAGTGTGAAGCAATCTGTACGTTTCTGTGTCATTTTTCCTAAGTTTAAAATAGAATTTTATTGCATATCTTTCTTCCTCACGTTCAGGTTGCATTTTTGAAATTCACAATCATGTTTTAGTAATGTGTATTCAATTCCAGCTGTAGCTGTTCATTTAAACCTGAAGTCATAAAAATTGATCAGTCATCTAATTAGACGTATAGCAATAAAATACTGAATATTCAAGAGTCTACGACAATTTTAAATGTCTGTACAAAAAAGTATGGAGTATACTGAAGTTTTCTGAACGGTACAACAAGTGCATTGCAGCAGGAGAAGATTACTTCGAAGGGGACTAGAGTTTCATGTGTGTAATATCAATAATAGAGCCCATACGGAAAAAAAAATCTGGAAACCTATTCAATGATCATAATATATATATATATATATATATATATATATATATATATATATATATATAAGACAATCGATAACAACACGCATGTAGAATAATATGAATACATAGTCTTAAATATAGAATTTTGAATTAGACAAGGCAAAGATATCGATATTTGTTGAAAGGAAATTGAAAAGACAGGACAAAGATGATGGTAGTGATTATGCCTTAAATGATAGAGACAATAATTATAATAATGACGACAATTAATATTGACTGCAATGCTGAATATATTCTCTAGGCTGGAAGGCAGCAATGATGGCTTCGGTCCTAGCAAACCGGTGTTGTCGACTTGGCGTTGATGCTGATTGCTAATCTTTACAATGAAGGACGGAGTGTTAATTATATTCCCACTTCGCTGCTCATTATCGTTGGAGTGAAAATGACTGCTTTATCGCATACGCAGACTCTACCTGGGTTTGTGGGTGCAAATGTTTGACTGGATAAAGATCATCCCAGAATTAACACCAGTCAGCGCTTTAAATAGTAATTGCTTTCAAAGAACAATTGACATGGTGTTAATTATGGGATGATCTATATCCAATTCTATAGAAAATTCATAAGGATTCATTATATTTTTAAAAAAATAATACTTACTGTCAATAGTCCACAAACGAGAAAAAAAAAATTGAAAACTGAATTGCCCCGAGATTATTGATTTCAACAATTAGATGGTTTGCTTGTATTAAATCGTTTTATTGATTCTCGATTTCATGAAGCTGATTCTTAAGAGAGCTAGTAAGGTTTCTTTACAAAAGCTTGTGTCTTGACCCCTGAGGTGGTGGCCGATTTTAAGTGACGAATCCTGCTAATAGTTACCTTGCTTTTTTTAAAAATAATAACAATGAGATATGCTCTATGTTTTTTAACAGAATAAGTGCATAGCTGAACAATAGATCTTCCTTTGACCGTAGTGATTCTTATATAACCCCACTCTCTCTTACTGTCTCTCTGTCTCTCTGTCTCTGTCTCTCTCTCTCTCTCTGCGTGTGAGGGTGTGCGTGTGTATTTGTTTGTCTTCCTAGCTGTGCGTTCATGCGCGTGAGCGTGTGTGATATAGTGTTTACAATTAAAATTAAAATTAACTCGCCATTAGCACTAAAAAAAAATGACAGTTGTAGGGACAAGTATTATGATGACGGCAATTAATTAGTCATTCACCAATTACCTGATTTTCCGAAGATCGCCAGGTGACATGAATATCTGAGTCGCATTTGTACTTATTTTACGAGCGTTTTAAAAGATGAATTACGCCCAAAGAAGTCATATGAGAAAGCACTGTTTACAATGACCATTTCCCCAGGAAATCTATATTGCTGGGTTTGTTTAAATCATAAAAACTATCAGTATAATTTTTATTGACTGCAGCGCCTGGAATTATTTCTTTATCGGTGAGATAGTGAGTTTCCACGGCATGAAATGTCATATCGACTTAGGCAAATGCATATTCACGTTATTTGTAAACATTTTGATAAAATATATTTTACCTACTATTTCATCTCTATTAGACAAATCGATTTCTTTGCAACCATAATCCTTACTTGGCACATATTTTTATATATATATATATATATATATATATATATATAATTATTTAGGCGTATCGAAAAAGTCCTTTTTAGGACTCACACGTGTGAGCCCTTCGACATCAAATATCCAGTTGCATATACAAAAAAAAAGACAAAGTTAGAAACAAGGAAACGGGTAAGCTCTGGTATTAGAACACGATTAACCTAACTTAAGAGTATGAAAAGAAACCAGAACATCTATAACAAAAGAAAAAATATCAATAGCAGTATTAAAAGCGGAAGGTTTCTTTTTATGGAACTGAGCATGCAACAATTTATAAACATGTGTGTTTAACAGTGGAATAGTGCGTGTAAGCCATAAGTCTTAACATGAAAGTTCATGAGAGATAGATAGAGAGAGAGAGAGAGGAAGAGGAAGAGAGAAAGGGCAAGATTCCACATGTAGAACTTATCCGTTCGCAGTTAGACAGTGCTATTGTCTTCAGTCAAGGTGTGCTCGGTGGGTGCTCATATCTAACGTTTTTCTTCCTTCAATTTTCGAAAAGGAACGCCAGAGGCCGTTCATTCCTTATGATCTAAAACTCGTCTACGATAGCCTTGTTTAGTGTGCGCTGGTTTTGGTTGATTCGCCTAGGAGTCCGGCCTAAAATTAATGCAGACTTTATCGGTGCCTCTTCATATGACCGTCCTTCGTCTGGGACTTACTTTCATCCAGTGTTTTCTATTTTGCACCACATTAAAGACTTCCAGTTTGAATTTTCTTCAGCCAATCACCACCCATCAGGTTGTGTTGGTTTTTGAGTGCTTGCTTGTTGCTATGCTGCTGCTAATATTGCCTTGATTTCGGGATCAATATCCTTTATCCTTCTCATCTGTTTTCCCTTATTATTCTTAAAGACTTTCGCTCCCTCTACCTGTCTCTGTAACAGTTATCATCCTGTCTTTCTACCCTTCTCCTTTACAATATATATATATATATATATATATATATATATATATATATATGTCAGTATCTATGCGTGTGTGTGAATGTATGTGCATTAATGATGCAATGGTTACCGTCGTAGGAAAGGGACACGGTGACCCGAGTTCAAATCCTGGACGATGTTTGCTTTTCCATTTAGTATAACGCAACTAACATTTGGTAATGATATGTTTCTAATTATTCTTCTATTATTAGTTTGGTAGACTGGTAGAGTGACTGGCCTAGAGGGAGGACAACTGAATTCAAACAAGCTAAATCCGCAGATTTTTTCAAAGTGTTATATTCAAGGGGCGGTATTTCAAATCATCAGATACTAATTGCTGGGTTTATTTTTCGTACTAGTGCTTTTTGTTGAATATCATTTTATTTCATTGTGGAATGATTAAATTTCATTTTGAATTCAAATGACACCTATACTTTTAGACATTTTATCCAATTGTTACTTTTGCTATAATTGATTTCATGTTCGTATATACAGGGTGTCTCCAAATACATGCAACCCATTGATATGATAATTCATATTACATAGTTATCATTCACCTGGGTATTTAAAACAATCATCTCTCTTCAGTAAGGTCAAACAAGATGATAAGAGCAGAAATTGATTGACTTTATCCGAAAAAACCCGTGAAAGACCAAGTTCTTGGGAACATCTTTGGAGAGACTTTTTCGGACCCCTTCTGACAGAATATCTCACTGCAACCATATTGTCAGGACATCATTGCAGTCAAATTCCTTCCAGCTCTAGCATCTTCTACCTTCTTTTTGAGTTTGTTTATTGACTTGGAATTTATATACCAAACGATAGTTGTGGCTTTTATGGGGATAAGTGTTGAGTTGAACTTCATGCAAAATTTTGCTTGCACAGTTTTTAATGATTTTGCTCTATATAGTACGTGACGATAAATATCTTTTCGTCCCTTGTCCAAGGCATTTTAATCGAGGAGTAATACTTTTTATTATCTACTATTTTCAAATCTGAAACAAAAAGAACACTACATAATTATTTGTAGACATATTAGAAGACACAATTTTTTTACTCTGTCGATGACTGGGTATTTTGCATTTCTGTTGAAATTGTGACACTATGTGTTGATGTGTTGTCCGACGGATATCAGATTGTTGTGATACAAAGATTTTATACAGTTCCAGTGTTAATTAAGTTTAAAATAAAATGACCCTCCTTATTTCCTAAGTTTTTTGGACAGCGTGTGCATTCCAATAAGTTAATTACAATTTTGCTTCTCCAATATATTTTGTTGTAAAATTTGAAAATTGCGAAATCAATTTGGTTGCTTTCAGGTTTTTGCAGTATATACGATGCTTGATACGGTATTGTTGACAAGAGTGAGGACATTTTATTTTAGGCTCTACTGTAATGCAACCACAGCACAAATAGAAGTTTGTAAAGCTACGGGTCTCAAAGAAACACTTTTAATACTACTACACCACTTAGATATTTCTACCATCACGGTTTAAACGAGTCTATGAATTTAGCACTGTGCCTTATATTCCAGTCGGATCCCAGATGTAACGTCACCGCAAGATAGGTGACAACCACACAAACCTCAACTGCGCTCGTTAATGCAATAGTTTCTTCGTAACTACACATCCTAGTAGTCATTGAGAAGAAGGAAACAAAGTATGAAAAATGAATTCCCAGTTTTATCTTGACAAAGAGAAATAAAACGTCGTAAGGAGAGAGAGCAGCCAAAGACCTGTATGCTATTTTTCTCGTTTTCTATTGTAGTTCTCGTACGTACTTGTTTACTAGTTTTTTACAGTGGCGTGAGATTCCAATTTGGAGCTCACCTTAAATTGGGACCGTAATTTTCACCCGATTCAAATCCTCGCGTCTTCTGTCCTACTAACTTACTTTTCCTGTTTTTTATACCTCCACCCCACGAACTTCTTCACCGTTTCAGTTTCTTCCAGCCAATCAGAATCCATCACCGCTTTGCAACCGATACATTTCTATCATCAACCAGGGTGTCCGCTGCTATACCTAACTAGATCTTTCCATACGTTTCTCCCTTATAGCCACTCTCCTCACCTCTCTCTCCCTCTCTTTCTCCCTCTCTCTCACACCCTCTCTCTCTATGTCTCTCTCTCTCTCTCTCTCTGTTCTTTTTGCTTACCTCGATTATAATTTTTTATATATGTTCCTTTCCTTTCCACTAACCTGTGGTCAACCCGTTAACCTCGTTAGGAAAGAATGCACTATTATAACAAGCCCCAGGACTCCCTAATTATTTTACACTCCATAATTATTTTTTTGTTTAGTATGTTCTTGCTATCCATCATTTCTCAGAGGTTCTTTAGTTGACGATTGATTAGTATGCGTGGTTCTTATAAAATATCTTCTATGTTAGGTCATACTTTCGAATCTTTCCACAGTTCTTGATTATTTAACCTAAAGGGGAGAGAGTGCTGTTCATTACTGTTACGAAAAGGATGTGATTCAACTTCACTTTTAGTAAAAGTTTTATGTTTTCTTTCCCAGTAGTGAAGATAGTTTTCTATTTACGTATCGGGATACCCCGTGCAGTGATTTATTCTTTAAGTTTATCAATTTTTATTTTTAATTCGTTGACTTTCGTGCAGATTTTTCTCAGTCTAATCACTTGAATTTAGGAAAAGCTATCTATGCGATATATTTCGAATAAGAAGATATATAATTGAGGTTATTGTGTGACATGATACACAAAAATGTTGCGAGCAATACTGAAAAAGTCCTGGCGGCAACACACCACGAGACACCAACTATATGGCCACATGCCTCCCATCACAAAAACTATCCAAGTCAGACGAACCAGACATGCATGACACTGCTGGAGAAGCAGGGACGAGCTCAAAAGTGATGTACTCCCATGAACCACCACATATAGCCGAGCAAAAGCAGGACGACCAGCTCGAACATACATAAAGCAGCTATGTGAGGATACGGGATGTAGCCCTGAAGACCTGCCAGAGGCGATGAACGATAGGTAGAAGTGGCGAGAGAGGGTCAGGGATATCCGTGCCTGTGGCACGACATGATGATGATGAGGATGATGATGTGTGACTTGATACATTTTGTAAGTAATGTTCTTTGTAGTTGACTGTTCTCGCCCTTATATAATAAGATGTTTTTAAAAAATGTGTACACTTTTCGAGTTTTAATTTTCTTGAGTTGTGCAAATATTTAGATATGTTGGGAAATTGTGCAGTTTTCCTTCTCAGCCGGTGTATATGGTGAATATACCACGGATCTAACTTACGTAAAAGAGACAGTTATTCTGAATTTTGCGGTAGATGTACTTATTTTCTCATTTAACAGTATATTTAACCTTCAATTCGATATAGCTTATCAATTTTTGCAAAATAACAAAAAAAAGGCATTAAAAACTTTCTGAATGAAGCTTCTTTTGTGCTACAAAATCTTTTTCTCTTGTTGATGATTTATCGTCGAAAACAATTGAAAACAATAAAAAACAAACTACTTAAACGTAATATATATATTTGTCTTATAACTTCTGTTCATTTATATATATATATATATATATATATATATATATATATATAGATATATATTATTCAGTCCAGTTAAACCGGAGTCGGGAATAATTCCGTCAGGACAAAAAAACATTCAACTATGAACATTTTAATTTTCCTGGTAAAGACCTCAATGTTACAGACATCACTGCTCAATAATGTATATATATATATATATATATATATATATATATATATATATATATATATATAAAGTTTTTATATATATGTAATAGCAGAGATGCTTATCTCTGACCATTCATTTCCTGCCGTCCTTGCACAACAATCATCATGGTCGTCACTAAATCCCTTGGTGGTTCTTTGCCTGATGATTGTTGTGCAAGGACGGCAGAAATCAATGGTCACAGATAAGCGTCTATGCTATTACATATATATAAAAACTTTATATATATATATATATATATATATATATATATATATATATATATTGTGACGGCAAATTGTCTAAAATCCCTAAACGGGACTTTATTTTCGCACGTGTGAAGACGGGGCAGGTTGGCACTTGATCCCCTACAGAAATAAGTCCTGTTCAGAGTTCTTTTCTCAGGCAGATAAGAACTGGCATATTACGTGAGGGAATAATTTAGGGCCAGACTGGCCACCGCTGGCAAAGGGGTCCAAAATTTCACACTATCACACACCCACCAGGCCGCTAAACTTCTTCCCCTTCCGATAATAGAAGAATACGGGCCTATAGGTCTGAGTTGTAATAATATTAATATTGCTACCGTCGGCAACTCCGGTTTCCCGTGTGATACTTTAGGAATTAATAGGACAGTCCTAAGCAAGATAATGTAAGGCGAATAGAAGCTGAAAGGAAAGCATGGAATAATAACATAGACCACATGGTAAAATGAAAATACATAGGTTCTTTACTACGGTTATATATATATATACGTTCAAAATGTCAAAGATATATAATAGGATAGTCCATGAATATAAATGTCTCTTCCTGGCTTTTATCCTTTTTCAAACTGAGAGAGAGAGAGGTAAACAAAATTTGGGTGTAAAGGGAAAATATCCCAAAGTTACTTATCTTATTTTTTTGACGGGGTTCCACTGGAGAATTTCTCTTCTTTCACGGGCTAATAGACTTTGTACCGTTTTTAAGGCTGGCTTGAGAGACTCAGGTCTCTTATGTCTCAGTCCTTTGTCTTTAGCCCGGAGTGAAATGGCTATCGTCCGTCTGCCACGAGACTTGTCCAAAAACTAACTTTTTTTGTATTTACTTCCGTTGAGGGGAAGGGGACCCCACTTCCGTTTGAGGCTCCCGCCAATCATTTGGCTTCATTTTTCTTTCCCCTTCCGATGTCCGGCGACCCAAGGTCACTTAGGTGCAAACATCTGTGTGACCCACAATCATTTCTAACGGTCACTTTTTGACTGCTAGATAATTTTAGTTCAACGGGGAGAGAGTATCATTCCCACCTCCTCGTATCCGTGAGCCATCACGTGACAATATAATATAAAATTTGGAGACTCCATTTGGAAAAAAAAAAGAAGGCATGCGCATGCAACAGGAAATTGGCCTTTCTAAGACAGCATTTGTTGATAGTCTATGAGACTGATGGAATGAGACTACCGACCCGTGGCCCCCGTGCCTGTGGCATAAAAGAATAACAGTAAATTATCCTCAAAGAGCAGAGCCGCCTTCGGAGAAAAGACAGTTATTCCAGGTCCAATTTCAATCAAACATTAACTAAGCGTTTGCCCTGCCTACGTATTGAGTATTAACATCGAAAAATAATTAGCCACTCTGTTTTTTCGGATATGATGAGTCTTTATTCAGATAGATACCATTTCATAACAGTGCGATGCAAACATAAGAAGAGATGCAGACCTTGTAAATTTCTATCAACATATCAACTTTGCAGCCACGCGACTACACCGTCTCTCACTGATTCGTTCCAATGTCTCACCCCAATATCTTTCTTTGGGTGTCAAAACTCAACTGACTTCATTTTCAAGTTATATAATTTTATATATATTTATGTAAATTTCTTATTGAATCATGCTTTCTACAATGATTACATATTTCCCAAACCCTGATTTTTCCACACCAGTTGACATGTCCTGATTTGTTTTTGTCCATATCCTGTTTTCCCAAACGTTATTTTGACGTGAGGTGTTAAACCTGGTTGCCACATAGGAAACGTTTGACCTTTTCGAGAAAGTTCATTTACATTAAAAGTCCTTTGCTAACTTACGATTTTATCATATAAATAAAATAATTGATATAATTAATCAAACACCCTAATTACTTTTCACTTAGAGATAGTTTTAAATATACTAAATATTCCGCTTCGATTGCCCGAGGAGTCCCTGTGTTTTCATGGCTAAAATACTGAACTGCAACCTTGTGATATGCGAGTTCCATCTCTAGCTGCGCTATTACGTTCACTTTTGGACTAAAAGATTTGAGAAACGTATAAACCCCTTATTCCTCGGCTATGTTTTGAATATGATTTTTTCTGTATTTTACGAGGATTGATTTGACATTAAACAACCCTCGAAGGTTGATACGCAAATAAACAAAAAAATAACAACAACGTCCCTAAACCAGATGGCCAATTGAGAGGGATCAAGAGTAAAAAAGGAGGGGAATTGTACCTATTTAACTGTTTATTTTTTTTGCAGAGTCCACAAAATGAAAACTTGTACTCACAGGAGCAAAGTAAAAATATTTACAAATATTTTCTTACAAATTTATAAATATCTATTTTATAGAGACTTCCCATTTACTAAAATGGGTATATACATTTTGTCCATATATATATATATATATATATATATATATATATATATATAGAGAGAGAGAGAGAGAGAGAGAGAGAGAGAAAGTGAGAGAGATGTATATACAGAATGTCTATGCGTGTCAATGTATGTGTAAGTCTGTATGTCTCCGTTTTGTGTGTGTGTGTGTGTGTGTGTGTGTGTGTGTGTGTGTGTGTGTGTGTGTGTTTACACGTGTGTGCATGTGCGTGCGTGTATGTAGGTGTGTGTCTGTGTACACCTATAGTCTACCCATACGGAGACGATAAACTATCTTTTTAATAAAATATTGACTTTCGTCCAAAATGAAAAAAAATTGAATTGTAAAGAAAGATTAAAATATCAAAACATATACTATTCGATTTAACATAAAATATATGAAAACACGTAAGTCCAACATAAGTAGAACTTTCATAAACATTTATTTAATATTTGGCTACAAGTTTCAAATGTTTGACAATTGGATCTTAAATTATACCCATTAATGTGCATTTCAATAACACCATTGATATCAGTTGTGTTTTTTTTTTTTTCATGTAAGACCGGTGGAAGAACAACTCAAACAACGGGTGATAAATAAACGTTATTGTATTAGCAGAAAAAAGAAGTTATACAACGGAATTACTAGCCGTTCTCGGCTTGTCCAATGTCGCGTAAGAAACAAGAAGCGGTCTTCTCCGAGCGAGCTTAGCTCGGTGAATATACTTAGGTTGGACGAGTCCATCTTTGGGGTATGGAAGTATATGTTCCCTTAGCAATATCATTTTTCATTGTATCCGACTCAGGAAAGAAAAACATTTCTTTCTTTGAGCTGTGGGAAATATATATATAGGAAGTAAATATATATATATATATATATATATATATATATATATATATATATATACAATTTTTCGCTGTTGGTCTTAAGACAGGAAGAAATATTTTAAAAAAGCAGGTCCACGACGAGATTTGTATTTCCTTTAGGATTTTTTTCTTGTGTACATGTATGATTCCACGTTGTTGCTTTTATCAGAGAACATATATGGCACAAGGCCTTGTAAATGGGGGTAGACAATGTGACTTGAACTGACTCATGTTTCCAGTTTCTATATTTTTTCAGTTAGTTATTGTTTTATATGGAGGTCACTCCCCTTTTTCTTAGAGTGTGTTTACCTTAGCAAGCTTCACCCCTCATTGGTCTTTGATATTTGATACATATTTTAGTTGTGTGTGTGTGTGTGTGTGTGTGTGTGTGTTTTAGTGGCTTCTGATTTCTCTTACAGCTATTTCCTCTGAGTATGTGTGTGTGTATGTGTGTGTGTGTGTTGAGATTTTTTGTGTGTGGTAGTGTAGTTTGAAATTTGCTAGTAATTATTTTACTTATAATTTTTGAGTATATATATATATATATATATATATATATACGTATCTATGTATGCTTGTGTCCATTTGTGTGTGTATAAGATTCATTTTTTATTCAACTTATTTTAAATTTTATATCTTTCTCTTCCTTTATTTGAAGTAGCGTGTTGTCGTTAGTTTAGCAAATGGGTATTATTTTAAATTAAACTTGACTCTATTCATAGGTGTTTCGGTGCATTTAATTATCTGTTTTTGGTTTTCATAATATTGCTCTTTTGAAGTGATATACTTGTATTGACAGTTCGTATTGACCCTATGTACATTTCTTTGCATTGGCTACATCCAATTATGCGTCTCTATTGTCAAGACAG
This sequence comes from Sepioteuthis lessoniana, assembly GCA_963585895.1. Classification (NCBI taxonomy): domain Eukaryota; kingdom Metazoa; phylum Mollusca; class Cephalopoda; order Myopsida; family Loliginidae; genus Sepioteuthis; species Sepioteuthis lessoniana. Next base: position 13,219 of record CAUZXS010005958.1, read on the forward strand.
TTCCCAAACTCTCTCACCTGAGGATCAGCAACGTGAAAATTAGAGTCCTGAAGTTTGTTTTTTTTATAATTTTTTATTGTTATTCTGATTTAAAGTTGAAAATATTGTACACACATATATTGCCCGCCATAGACAGATTGTTTCGCTGTATCACAACTCTTCAATGCGGTTAGAGACGCGAGATGCTCAAAGCTGGGATTAAAACCTGGCTGGCCTTTTACGCCAGCTGGATATTCTACCACATAACCACAATGAAACTCAGCATCCATGGAGGGATTTTAACGCATATATATAACTTTTGTTTACATATATACGCTAAACGGCTAACGCATGCTCAATTCATTAGAAATGTAATCCTTTACACGAGTGAAGAACATTACCAGTAATTCCTTCGATAGATTGATCAATCTATAGTGAAGACGGAGCATGTATACTGTTATCCGCTGACTGACTGTTTCGTTATATCACAACACTTCACTGTGGCCAGACACGCGAGATGCCCGAAGCTTGGATCGAAACCTGGCATTGTGTTTTATAAACAATTAAACTTGTGCTAAGTTCGACTTAAAAATATTCGACACGTAACAAATAGGAAACAAAGAGAAATGACGAGAGTAAAGTTACAATAATCAAAACAAAAACGTTTGTTTCAGTTTTCTAAAGAAAAATGTATAATTTAGCTGGTTAGGGGCGGATCTATATATAATTTAATCATGAGATTGAATAAAAATGAATTAAAAGAAAGAGCAGCTACCATAGAATGTATATAAACGGAATAAGTTAAATTTCACGCGTCGTTTTCTTTAACTCTGTCTGGCAAACAGTTTGAAGCAAATAACATGTCAATGATATTCATTGAAATTTACGCACAACTCCAGGTCATTGAAAATGATTGATGAAGATATCGCACAGAGTCAATCAAATATTCACTCAAAAAATAAATAATCAAATGAAAAATAATAATAAAAAAAGATGATGTATTGCTAGCAGGTTTCTCGGTGCCGTGTACTTTGACTGGACAAATAATCATCCAGATGTCTCAAGTAATTATTATAAGCGATACTTTAGCGGAAAGACCGCGGTCGCTCGTCAGATGTATCATACTTCTTTTTGTGAAAGAAAAAGTATTAAAAATAACGTGATAAAGGAGTAGAAAAATATATATTGTTAGAGTATTTGTTTAGACAAAAAGAAGAAACCAAAAAAAAAAAAAACAACAAATAATGAATAAACCAAGCTGATGGGAGTAATTTTCCTACAGATTGTTTCCCTCGGCGGAAACTGAAAAGGGAAAAAATGCAGACAAGAAAGAACTTGATACTATACCACGCCACGGGTTTCAAATATTTGTCAGTCTTTAACTGACGGATGAAGATATATTTTACATGTTAGGAATCGTTTTGTCATATTTAAATTTCGAAATAAAAGAAAGAACTTCAATATATTCAACACTGCTACATTGTATATATCTATAATGATGAAAAGAATATTTCTAAGAAATACAGCGTATTTAAAAAATATATTAACATTTCTGATGATACGATTTTATGGGGATCTTCCTCAGTTGGTCTTTATAAGATCACTTCTTATTTTCTAATTAAGTAGTCCCAGAGTAATAATAACATTTTTAATCAAATATGTGCAGACAGAGATGATGAACATGAAGAGACTGTTTAAATTTTATTTCATAAATGTACTCCCACGCTCACTGGCCAAGTGGGTAAAGTGTTCGCCAATGGTCCGAGAGACCTGGGTTCAATCCCAAGTCGTGTCATACCAAAAGCTTTAAAAATGGTACTTGATTACTCCTTGCTTAACACTCAGCAATATAATGTATGTATCAAGGGTAAAGTGGAGCAATCCAGGGAAAGGAGTAGCGCCATCCCCTACACCTTTGTGTAGTAGCTATCGAAAAGGGAGCCTTCTGGTCGCCCTCGACTACGGTTGCCAACTTTACCTTTTTACTCCCATTAAGTTGCTTACATTTTTAATCGTTTATATTTTGATGCTAAACTTTGCCTGAGGGTAAAATTAAAATTTTGCTGACATTGGATAATTTCTTCCAATTGACTGAGTTGGTTGTTCGTCAGTAATGTTTCACTTATTTACAACTTTTCCTTGGGAAAGTGGATGATCTATTAGCGAATACTTTTTGTTTAGTTTCTAGATATTATATGTATAGAAGTGGTTTAGTTTCTTTCATTAAAGGTCTGCCAACCTTCTTGAATTATTTAGCGCCAAATGTGGCTCTCTATTTAACCCCATTTGAAATTCGTATTGGAATCTTAAGGGTCAAAGCTATGATTAAATTTGATATTCTACAGAAGTAGAGTTTAACCAAGTCGAAAATATCTAATAACCAGAAAACTCAAATTCGACTGAATAGGATTTTAGACGAAGAATGGCAGTACATCACAAAAGTGAAAATTAACGGAAATGGATCTTCAAAAGAATAAAATGAGAATATGTTATTTTCATAAGAAAGAAGATGTAATATTTTTTAGTGAAATAACCTACCGAAACACACAGGTGAGATTGTTTTATTTACATAAATTGTTGGAGATCTTTTTTCGATAGTCCATAGATGACGAGGCAAAAACAACAGAGATTTTAACCCAGTAAGAGGCCAGGGCTTAGCAATCACGATATCCAACTGGGCTGTCAGAGAAACGAAAAGTCTGAGATAACTTTTTTTTCCTAATTCAAGTGGGGAGATTTTTTAAAAAACCAATATGACTTCAATCTTTACTGACTTAATATAATGCGAAATGAAAATCAGATGCAGAGAGAAAGATATGCCCTCTTTTTTGGGTGAAGGTTGAAAGAACTGAATTAATAAATAGAACCAAAATAGGTGGAAGGACCAACCCTTTGAGTTGAAGTGAGAGGAAATAGAATATTATGGAAGTGGAAGAATTAATTATTAAAGTCCAAATCATGAGAAAAATGATATTATCAATAGCGTCCCCATCCCCTGCCATCAGATGAGGGGAAATACATATGAACATTAAGACCAGTGGGAGGCAGCCAATAGGTTTCACGTCGATCTGGGTTCGGGGTTTGCGTCAGACGGTCCTTAATATAGAAAAGTAAAGAGAAAAAAGTTAATACAACACTTAATGAGATACAGAATATTTTGAGACGTCCATGTTCCAGACAACTGAAAGTAAACAAGTGAGAAGAAACTGAGATAATGTGATGCCTTGAGATGGCCATATGGAAAACTCGCAGAGACAAAGGAGTGAATAAAAGGACTAAGATTCAAAGTCGTTTTTTGTTCTCGTATTGTTTGCGACGAGTTTGTTTTTATTTTGTTAATTGTACGGTCTCATCCGTCCACCGATCGATTGGTGACTCTGATTAGCGATTAATTTACTGTTTAGATCAAAAACACAACGTAGGAAGATAATGAGATCGTGTCATCTAATGATATAATCAGTCAAGCGGATTGAAATCGCCATCACCTCAGTGTTTAAGGAAGGTAGGTGTAAAGTCATAAGAATCTAAAACGTACACACTAAACCGAGACAAAACCTTTGTATAAAGTGAGTGAGTGGTTTTAACGGAATATCAAACTGTCAAAGTTGGTTTTCTTTTATATTTACGCATATTTGCCTTTCTTGTGCAGTTAAGAGTATCTTTTTTTGTTGGTTTCTTTGTTTATTGAGATATCAATGGATCATTTAGGGGCTGTCCGCGTGGTGTAATGGTTAAAGCGATGGACAGCGGAATCGTAGTACGCGAGTTCGTCCTCCAGTCGCGCTATTACGTACACTTTCGGGAAAGGTATGAACCCCCTTATCCTTCCAGCTATGGGTGAAATAGTACAACTACTGTTCTTCTCGGAGAATGGCTTTGGCATTAAATAACCTAAAAAGGTCGATATGCCATTAAAACAAAGAAACCAAACCAAAGCATGGATGATTTAATGCCAGTAGGTTATTTGCAGGTAATTTATTGGTAAAAGAACAATTATTATACAATTTATACCTTAACTGGGGGTGGGATAAAGGTGTATATTTCTTATTCATTGGTATTGGTTCGATAGGGAACATTATAGCACGATGATGATCGAACTTGTTTTCTACGACGTTAAAATTCAGCCAGTAAGCCACAATATTTTGGGGGATATGTACACTCTCCAATCAAATAGGAATTTTTTTAAACATATATATTTGACCCATAAATAAAACCCTAACAAATACTGCCACTCTAAGTCAGAATGAACCTGGAAATAATGGTAGTGAAATTCCACATTCCACAATTTCCAGAACTGGAGGTTCACCATCCGTTGCAATTTTGTGTCAAACATAGGAAACAGGTCATTGGAGTAAAGTAATTTTGTAGTATAAGTGTTTGAATACGATGATGCTTGGAAGTCTCACTTGATTTTATGTTTTTATAACTAAGAAATATATTTTCAATTCATTTTGGACCAAGTATAAAAAGTAAAAAGTTGGTGACCTTACTGGGGGGTGAGCCGAAGGCTCCCTTTTCAATAGATACTACACCGAGGAGTAGGAGAGGGCGCTATACATTTCCCTGGATTGCTCCACTTTACACTTGATATGTACCTTATATTGCTGAATGTTAAGCAAGGACGTATCAAGTACCATTATTAAAGTTTTTGGTATGACGCGACCTGGGATTGAACCCAGGTCTACCGGACCATTGGCGAACACTACTATACCCACTAGGTCAATGATAAGAATAAACCAAGAATAAATTGATAAAAAAAAGAACCTTCCAAATATACTCGGTAATTATTAGTGACAGTTACATAATAACATACAATTGAATTTGACGTGCTTTCATACATGTTTCTCAGTGGAATGTTTATGATCTTTGTCAATAGTTGACGACCCCCTTCTTTCATCGCCAATCGGAGTTAGCAGTTTTCACCTAATGCTCAGGAAATCACGTATTCTAAGCATACACTTAGTAATATTTGCTATGTTGAACCAAGTGCTGATGCAATCTTTTAGCTAGAAAATGTCTTCATTTTGGTCTTAATAACAATGTGGATAAATTTTGTGAAATCACATCAGCAAGTGCTGACGCATCAATCGGCACTGTGGAAATGTTGCACCTCCTACTGTCAGGAATTAGGAACAATTACAGGTATATTCAGTTCTATTAAGGAACACACACACACACACACACACACACACACACACACACACACATACATATATATATATATAGAGAGAGAGAGAAAGAGATTGATAGAGAGATTATTTTTAAATGTAATACCCAATATTAATATAATGTTTATTAGATTTCTGTGGTAGCTTTTGCATACATTAATATCATGAGATAACACTGCATGTTAGCGTACCATAATCTGAACTGCCATATACAGATTACTGCCACAAGTACTCAGTACAAGACACAATAGGATTAACAAGACACTTCTTCTAGGCTCAAAACATCGGTTATATCGTGTTAGGTAGCGGTATACCAATGAAAGTACGACACCTGGTTATAAAAATATAACTATCAAATTTTACGGGCTGAAAGCTTCTGTAGGTGTGAAAGATAGAGATATGGAAGCGAACGGAGACGGCGGGAGACGAAGACAGACTGCCGTATTCACCCATTACTTCTTCTTAGCCTTGCTGTGGGAAGCTACCCCAGCGAGGCGCCAGCCACTCACTGACGCTCTACGTGACTGACCGAATTTTTTCTTGCCTCCACCTTAGACTAACAGATAGGCTGAATTTCAATTGGGCGTTTGCATATATCATTTCACAACGCCTATACATTTCTGTTCAACCACATGACTGCACCCGCTGGTTTACACGTGTGCGTCCTGAGAGGAGAATCTCCAATTGACGGCTCGGCCAAGGCTCAATATGCAACAATAGGGTGTCTCAATGTGCATCGGATCCATGAGACTGCTAAATAACTTTTAAAATATTTGTGCTGTGTTCATTTTTGTTTCAGATTTGAAAATAGTTTACGATAATAAATATTAATTCTCGATCACAATGCCTCGGACAAGTAGGAAAATATTTTGTGTCACTACTAATTTGGAATCAAAATCATTCAGAACTGTACTAGAACAATTTTGTAGGAATTTTAACTTAATAATTACTCCAGAAATATCAACTTTATCATTGGGTACCTCTATTTCAAGCCACTAGGTCAGAAAATAACCTCAATTAGAAGGTAGAAAATCTTTGTTCTGACAAGAAGTTGATTCTATAATGTCCTGACAATGTGGATGCAGTGAGAGATTCTGTCAGAATGAGTTAAAAGAATCCCTCCCAAGATGTTTCCAAGAAGTTGGTCTTGCATGTACACTGTAGGATAAAGTCAATCAATTTCTATACTTTGTCATCTAGTTGAAACTTTCTTAAGTGATATGATTGCTTTTTAAGACGCAGATGAAAGATAATTTTCATGCAATATGCATATAACATATAAATGGGTTGTATCTAGTTCGAGACACGCTGTACTATCCCGAAGAAACATCGGTAGGAAGAAACAAACACGGATCAGTTATATATGTGTCTGCATCCTATCCCTGAAAAAATCATTCGAATAAATATCCTCAGTTATTTTATTTATTATAAAATAATAACATTTAAGACCCAAAACCTTTCACACGTCTATTCTGGCTTCATAAAATGTTTCTTATACAAACTAAATTAAATTATCTAAGTTAATTGCATATTTTTCGGATATAAGCTGGTGAGAACATTATTGAATAAGTCATGCTTTCCTTAAGATTGGGTTATTTTATAATAATTTCCTATGGATGGCTTGGAAAAATATAGCATTAACTTAAATAAATAGTGTGTTTTATGTAAATTAATGAACCCAGAATATCCATATATCAAAGAAAGGTGTTTTTCCTCTTATCTGTTATTAGATTATTTACTGCAAAATTGTAAAAATAATAAAGAAAGAAAAAAGGGGGATTTTCTCTGTGAGTAAATTCCAAAATCTTTTTTCCAAGGGAAGTAATTATTATGGCAAAGTCATTCATAAATTATATGTATATGTCTATTTCCACAAATTAGTGAAACCTATACAAATTATTAATTTTCTTGTATTTTATTTTTCTATTAGCATTAATAAAAACGCTATATTACGTGAACTAGTTGTTAAATTGATCACTCTTGTGAAAATAACATTTATAATACTCTTTCTTTTTCCTGGCTGATAGATATTTCAAAAAATTTATCTAAAGAAGAAAAATGCTATCGTTTTTCTGTATTCCTGAAGTTTCTGATTTGTTTGATTTTCTTTTTCTGACGTTTTATGAAAAACCTGCTAATGTGAACTATGAGTGTAAGATGTATATATCCAGTGTATTTCTCACAACTAGTGGTGCTGGGAAATTATAAATATATCTGTGTGCACCTATTCAGGTTCAATATTGCGTATTCACGTAGATGCGAGTATGTCTATATGGGTATATATATATGCTTGAGCATATCATTATGGTCTGCGTGGAAATAGATGATATATATATATATATATATATATATATATATATATATATATCGGTCGGTGCGAGACTCCCTGATGATCCGTTGACGTGAAACTTTAGTAGGAGATTTCCGACTCGCGATTTAAGTTAATTTTGTAATTGGCTCCACTTGTGTTGAGCACTCTTGTAGTTGTAGCATTGCAGTGTTTACGGTGGGTTTTTTTTTTCCTTTGACCAACTGACTGCATATTTCTTGCTTTTTTTCAACTGGGTTGACGGAGTTGGCCTTTTCTTTTTTTTTTTTTTTTGGCCTATGAATTTTTTTTCTTTTTCCCCCAGGTGGTGATTCGAGATATTTTTATCTCTTGTTCCTGGCGGGTTTTTGTTCTTTTTCCTGGCTACCGTGAATGCTGGTAGATAGTAGGTTAGTAAATATATATATATATATATATATATATATATATATATGTGTGTGTGTGTGTGGTGTGTGTGTGTATGTGTGTGTGTGCGTACATTGATATGTCTGTATAGTAGTATCAAATATTTACTCAGAAAATTATGGAGCTTGGCATATTTTAATAGATAAAAAAGGAAGATAAAGATTTCCAGAAAGGGATGGAAGTTTTACTTTTTAATGTTCATTGTAAACTGAAATATACCCAGGAATTATCGACAAATATCACTAGACAGGGGTGTCATTTGTAAGCGCATTAATATTATGCGAGGCGTTTGCTAGTTCAATTCTAGAACCAATGGCCCTATATAATCAAGCAATTAAATAGCCGGTTAACCTCTGTTCGGTATAGTGTTGGTTCCACTCCAGAGTTTCTCCTTTCCATCTACTCTGGATGGACATAGAGGGGGCATAGTAAACTTAGGATCTGACAGCTGGGATAAGGAACTTGGTCTTCTGTCTGTGTTTCCATGATAAAAGATCAGTGGCTATGTCTATATAGCGAGGTGTCACACGGTCCCCCAACCCCGGTCAAGATGTAATCAGAAAAATTGTCATCAGTAAAGACGGAAAAAATTGTTTATTTTGTAGCTTTTTTTATTTTATTTTTTACTTGTGGATGAGATACGTGTTTTCCACTTTTCCGACGAAATCTTATGACCTGCTAATATTGTTGAGATGAGTCATTTATCGAGCAAGACAATGGAAGCTGTGATGAAATATTTTCCCGGTGTCACTATCAACAGAATCTTTCTTTACCTACGTATTTATAGGAGGGAAAAGGCACAAATAGATCCGACTGGGAGTTCTTATCATTGTTATTCGGAAGTGTTTTAACTACGGTTAAACCATTTCTTTTTTCGACAGTTTATAAATAATGCAGGGATGTGGGCTTCAAAAAAGAAACTACTTGTTTCTATCGTTGGAGTTTCTATATTTAAAAATTAGATACATTAGCTACAACTCCTCTTTTAGTAGTAAACTCGAATTCAAATAGCTTATTAAAATGAGGATGTAAATGTCGAATTTTTCTGAAGATGATATATTGTAAACAGATTCTAAATTGTATAAAAAAAGGAGTTATGTAACCAAAAAAACCTGTAAATGCTAATTAAATATTTACTTCACTATCTCGAGTGATGAGAATACCGTAGTATGAAAATAATAAAAATAGAATAGGAAATTAATTAAGGGAATAAAAGAAAAAAAAAGAAATAAGTAAAATGGTGAAAATACCCAACAAAGAAGGAATTTTAATTAAGTAGCTTGTGGCTTGTAAATTTCCAGTCAAGTGTCATGCTATACCTTTGTTCATTCTCTTTTCTGTCTTTTTACCGCCACCCTCGCACGAAAAGGACAGTGTTCTCAGCTGCTTGGAGAACTCAGATTTATCTTCGTAACACACAACGACCTGAACTCAGTTCCACGTTGATTTGGTCAAGTGGCTCTACCGCAATTGTTCTTACCCATTGCACAGAATAAACTAAAGGACAAATGGCATAAGGACTTTCTTCAAAGGCTTATAAGATGACACTTGATCATGGAAAAAAAAAAAACAGTGTCAGAATTGATGTCATTTTACCAACCCCTTGATCACGGGCTAGCAAGACATAAGTTTCCCAAATCTGATGACGGTTTATACGCAAACTTGTTCATGAAAATATTCAGGCTAGCAGGCCAATCTTAAATTAAGGCCAATGCAAATTTTCTCATATCTAATAAATAAATAAATAAATTTATACAATGACTACAGCATAAACAACAGTGCTACTTCTAATACAGCTTCCATTAAATGATGACTGTGGATTCAGGAATTGTATCGGATCGGAAGGATCTTGACTGATAATTCAGCGTTACCTCATGATAAAACCCATGTTTTATTGGTTTGTCGACACTCTGTAATAAACCTATATCTGATGCAATAAATGCGTAATTTTATATATATATATATATATATATATATATATATATATATATATATATACTCTTGTAAGATGGCAAAGGTCCAAAATTAATCAGGGATGCGGAGATTGAGTTGGTAATGATCTCTTGGCATCCGACCTCCACAGGAAATATATTTGTTACCCATCATTTCTGACACATAGTTTTGAAAAAAATTTTATTGTTTTATTGAACGGAATTACATAATACCAAATTTATTAATGATTATTTCGTTCACTTGTAATCTAGTCAGGTGGAAACTTACATTCTCATCAGATCACAGAAGTTAGGCTGCATCGCGCCCGTTTCAAAACTTCCTAGAGTGTTCGCTTAGCAACAACTAACTTATTATAAGCAACGGACGGTCTGCGTGCTAGACTAAACCAAATTTGCTAAGTAGCAATTGATATTAATTTTCAGCAATCTAATCCTAGGAATCCTGATTGCCCAGTCGGCTGGGACTGTAGAATACATTGACTGCTTCTCTACAGAGGTAAAACCCCGCTAACGAGTTTCCTGGATATGGCTCTAAACAATCTGATAATGAGGTTCCAGTAATACTGGAACTTTGAAGAGTGCAGAGCACCCATTTATTGCCATCACTCCAAGGTCCATTCTGGCCTGGAGAGGCAGAATCTGATAGGTTCCTATCTATGGGTCAAAGAGAACTAATCTATGTACTTATACTAAACTGAATTGTTTGAAATAAAACTGTTTATTTGTAGGAAAATATTTTTGGCATTATATAACCTACAAACGCTGAGATGCCATAAACCCCATAAAACTAAACAAATAGGAATCCTGAGCAATTCGATGGGCTCTTTGCTTTGAAAATAGCTGAAAATGTATTATAATATTATTTAATATGTATTATAATATTATAATATTATTTAACTGCTATGAAAACTGTTTGAAAACTGTACACAATAGACAATACAGAATATCTATTTTGATAAATAATAACATAATCTATATTTTATAATTATTGGCAATTATTGGCAATATAGATATACATATGAGTAATTCCTGGTTGAAATTCTTGTCCCAAGTTTATCTATTTTTTGTTTGGAGCAGATATTCATGTAAATACGCCTGTTTTAAGCAAATATTTGCTGCATATCCCAGAGCAAAAAAACAAGAGGTGATAATATTATCGTTAACTCAGGAAGAAAGTTGGTTGGTTGCTTGCTTGCTTGCTACTCTGAGCCAAAGTGAACCTGAGAAAAATGGCAATGGAGAGGTACTCAGCGTTCCCCAAGCTCCATCTTTACTGAAACCTCACCATCAGATTGTTTAGTGTCCTATCTAGGACACTTGTTGGAGGGGGGTTCTTACTCTTCTGCAGAGAAGCAATCAGTGTATTCTACAGTCCCAGGTGATGGGACTACAGAAAGAAAGTAATTCATATGTTTTAATAAAGATAATGTCAAATCCACTTTAAATGGTAAGCCTCTGCAATTAGTTGACCAGTTCATATACCACTGTAAAAATAGCTGCTCTCGTGAAAACGATGTCATCATACACATAGGTTAAGCCTGGAATGGTATTTATTGGATATAGACCATCTGTTATCTCGATAAAACAAAACAAGAATTTTTCCAAGGATAATAGTACCGATTAGCTGCAATATTGGACACTGAAAAATTACTTGAAAAAAAATGGGGACAAGACAAGGATGTTATATACTGCTTTAGAGAAATCTTTGAAGCACAATCCAACAATAAAAGACACCTACACGGTCATAAAAAAATGTACACAAACGGACGCTGCTGCTGCTGTTCCTACATAAATACCTTAAAATTTTCCTTAGCCAACGTGTTACGTTTGTTGGCTGTGCGGTCTGAAACTAACGTAAAGTTGGATGGGTTTTGATCCCTGCTTCGAGCGTCCTACGTGTCTAGCCTCACTGAAGACTTCGGATAGAACGAAACAGTGTGTCTGTGGATGACAATATATATATATATATATATATATATATATATATATAAAGATCCAGAATAATACTTTAATTGAGTCAGCATGGATATGGTATTCTTATAGAATGTCGGCAAACCAACAAAACCTGGATTTATCATGAGGTCCTGCTGAGATAGTCTGGTCATGATGTGACACAGTAATGCAGCACACTGCTAGCAAAGTAAAAATTTCCTTAGCGACTATCTCCGATGCACTGCAACCCATGGACATAATCGTGTTGGCTCTCCAACAAAAAAATTACCTTTATCAGTGCTGTGAGAATTGTAGGTTTTGTGAAGAGAACGTACCAAGGCTGATGACTAATAACAAAAAGGATGACAATGAGAAAGCAAAAGCTAAAAGTGTCCTTTGTGTTGGCAATATTTTGATGATTATTATGCTAATTTAAAGACTTAAATACTCACGTTCAAAGGCTTTATCATCATAGTATACGTAACATCCACAAAAACCAACATACTGTCACGTGGTCTACAACTGAGAGGAGAGAAATAAGAAATTTCCCCTGCCCCTCCGTGTTTGAATTAACAGGCAGCCAACGACTTGCCGTTAAAAGAGGAATAAGGAGTGTAGGTCCATTCCTCGCGGCCGAAGTAACAAATCCAGGTCAGAATGAAAGCCAGGAGATGTTGCACTCTGTGACCGGATGGATAAAGAAGGGGGTATAGGGACATATAGTAGTCCTAATGAATCGCCTGACAGGGTGAAGGAAGAAGAAAGAAGCCAATTGATTGACCAGAACACTAAAGCGGAAGTAGTACACTTTTCGTCAACGGAAACAGGGATAAAGAATTTAGTTTTAGGACAGCGGTTTGTGTGACAAGATGTGTTGACACTGTCGCTAAAACTCCGGGTGAAGAAGCGAAATAAAGCTTTTGGACAAGAGATAGCAGACGCCTTCAAGCCGAGCTCCATAGAATCCCGCTAGCCCATTAAAGAAAATACTCTCAGAAGAAACCCGTCGTCGAAAAGCTAAGTAAACCTTAAAACCGTTTTCTCCCTCCACCCTTCCTAAGTATTGCAATTGTATGTTCTCTCTCTCTCTCAATTTAAAGAAAGAAGAAAGATAGGAAAAAGAAAGAAAGACATATGTATTTGGTATTATCTGCTGGTAATATAGCCGGCACCTTAATATTTGACTGTGTCAGCACGTATTAAAACCTTGTTATATTTTAGGTGTCTCCTCGTGTTGAAATTTATTCGTTGTTTTGTTTGAATATCAAATTGCCTTCTTTTGGATGTTCCTTTTCAGCTTCATTCGCCTCAATTTATTCTCGCTAAATGTCCTATTCGCCTTTAAAAATATTACACGTGAAATTGGAATTGTCGACTGCGATAAATAATATTATTAGATCTAAACCTAGAGGCCCATATCTTCCATTATCCTCGTGGTAGGAGGACGGAGTGGTCTGGTGGGTGTGTGTGAACGTGAAATTTGGAAACCCCTTGACAGCGGCAGTCAGTCTAACCCAAAATTAACCCCCACATTATCTGCCAGTTCCCTATGGCCCGAAGAAGGAATCTTAGCTGTAACTTATTTTGCGAGGGATCAAGTGCCAGACTGCCCCGACTTCACACGTGCGAAAAATGAACTCCCGTCTTGGGATAAATATTTTAATGGCACCGTCACAATACACAAACACCTAAAGAAATTTACAAAAAGACCAAATTATTTCTATAAGCCCTTTCTTTACTTGAGTTATTCTAACAAACTGATCCCTTTTTCAACCTGTTTCACAGTTTTTTGGGGGGAGGGGTTTATGACCATGATTCCCTACAAATAAACTCTTAATAAAAAAAACAAAAAAAACAAAAAAACATATAACCAACTATTTATCTTAAGTTTATCAATAATTCCTCAAACCTCACCTTTGAAATTCTTTTCAGATTTATTTTCTTTAACTTGATTCGGCATTAAATGACCGATGAGGTTGATATGCCTTAAAACAAAACAAAACAAACAAGCAACATTTCCTTTTAGTTAAGCTGCTTTAAGGAACTAGTTATTTTAACATTTAGAAAAACGAGGAAACTTTTTCGGCATTTGGTTCTCCGTATTTGGATGGCGTGCCATTGAAAATGAGGAAAACAAACCATCCACTTTACAGAGAACAGCAGGTGGCTGGTAAATTTTAGACGAAAGTGGACAGAATGATAAGACACAGGTGTCAATTAGTCCCACACCTGCTAAGCTGTCCCCCGGGTTTTCTTTCGTGAGCAGAATATAAACTGTTTTTTTATTGCGTCCAATGAGTTTCACGTGTTGGCAGCTTTTCATATATATATATATATATATATATATATATATATATATATTTTAAGCACAAAACAAACTCAACACTATGTATATATAGTGTCGAGTATTAAGCTAAATAATTTGGTATTTACGTGTTTAAAGCACATATTAAACATCAAGTTTAATAGGAAAGTATGTTAAAATTAGTGTCTCGTTTTTTTTTTAATTATCTAATTATGTTTGAGAAGAAAAATCTGTACTTTTTGTTGCTCATTTATTAAAAATACCATAGTTTTACACACAAAACATAGATGCATTTTTGACGACAACTAATGATATAAGTTAACATAGGCAACTATAATTTACAGAGGACAGAAGATTATTACGGCGAGTATTATGATATTGAATTGTTTCGGAATCAGGAGTTGCAAGCATGGACTTGGATAGTTTGTGTAACTGAGAGTTTTAAAAAACAGAGATCATCGGATCAGAAAATTAATAACATATATGAATGAAGTAAAATATAATAAAACCAATAGTATAATACAAAAACATAAAAAAAAAATTAATTAAATAAAAAAGAAAGAAAGGGAGACTTGATAAATATCATACAATTTTACTTCGACATAAAATTTCTCTTCGATGCCAAAAAACAAAAAACAAAAAAAAATAAAAAAATAAGTCAGCCACTTAAAGTGACTTGGCTGTAAAATAGAGTACAGAATTGTTTGGGATCGGGGGTGAATTGGGGTCATGGTCGATCAAGACTGCTTTATGTGATAGCTGAGTAAGCCCAACAATTGCGTCTCGCTGGCGAGATTGACCCAAATCTTGAACCTCAGAGGGGCGTCCTCTCAGGCTCTAAATCTCCTTGGAGGGGCTGGATTTATCGCCTGGAACCTGAGGCGCTCTTTTCTAGGAAAATGCCGATGGGTCTGGAGTCATGTTTGTGCTAGCCAAGCGTGTCAACGTTACGGCCCAGTTCCTGGACCCATCTAAAACTCGGCCTCGTGACATACTTACTCATTTGGAGGGGTGAGTGACAAATTTCTTATTTTCAGTTTTATTTATTTATTTATTTGTGAAGGGAGGGAGTCCCCATGACGTCATGGTTGATGTGCTAGATTATGACACCTTAGTAAGCAAGTTCAAACTACAGTGACTCGATTGCTTTTACTTTCAGACTAAAACGCTTGGGATAGGTAGGAACACCCTAATCCCCCCCCCAGCCAGAGGCTAAATAGAACGACAACAATCTTAACATAAAGATCGCTTTTAGATGAAATAATCCACAAAGGATTTTTGTTATGTAAAAAAACAATAACAAAAAAAAAACACTGAATCCCTTTTTTCGAAGAAACACACACAAAAAAATAAAAGAAAAAAAAGAAACAACGAAAATACTGATTTTCCTTTAGGGATCAAGCAGTTTATTGTGAGTTAAACTGAAAGAAATATCCAATATATATATATATATATATATATATATATATATATATATATATATATATATATATATAGGGGTGTATGTGCGAGTTTCTATATGTGAACATGAGTGTATGTGTGTATATGTGAATGTTCGTATTCTCGTGTGTGACATTGCAGTGCTTAGACAAGGTTGTTTTATTTAACTTTACGCTGATGCTTTTCAAGAATAAATAAATGCATTCTTCTGCCAACAGTTATGGTTTAATCGAGCTGACTTGGTTCTTTAGCTTATGCAAAGTAACCAGTCTTGATAAAAAAAACTTTGAATTCAAAGCAGTAGTACTCTTCAAAAATAGCTTCTTGTGATGGAACGGGATGAGTAAATTCATATTATAACTTAACCTTGTTTTTTTATTGTTTCAATAGTCATTACTTTTGGTAAAGTAAATAAAACTTACAGTCCAAGAACAAAATAAAAAATGAACAAAATAAAGAATTAAATTTTTGTATTGTTTCAGTTTCTTTTCCGACAAGACTCGCAGAATAATTAGTTTATTGTATCCTATCTTTCATTTATCACAAGAGAGGAGATTGTTGTAGAGTCGTGATGGAATAAGCTGTTAGCAGGTGATATTTTGTTTTCGTGTCATATCCGTGCTTAAGTAGATACCTTAATTGTTTATCTGCCCTTCAGCAATCATTTGTAATTATTTTTTGTTACCTCCTACGATGTAAATATGAGAAATGATGAACCGTCCAAAAAACTTGCTCAGAAAGCATTGCTTATGTATTTATTTTTCTACATATTAAATAGCAGACAAAAATAGTAAATCAACTTTCGGTGCCAAAAATGATCTCCTTTTCTTTCGCTACCTTACCAACCAATTGGATACACTTGCATTTTACAGACTTCCAAAAATATTACTCAAGGGCTTACAGAAAAGAGAATGAAAATAAATTTTAAAAAATGCCAATCAAAAGAAGCCAGTAGCTTGTGACCATTTGCAAGGTTTCGGATATACCATGAATGTTCAAATGTTGACAAATTAAAACATTCAGTCCTGTTTTCTAGGGCAGTTGAATACACCGCCTGCATCTCAGCTGAGGAGTAACGATGAATATTGTCCTTTGACAGAGCAATCAATCAGGGACTTCACTTCATGGGATGCAACTGAGTAAACAATCGGAAGAAAATGCCAGGGTTGATAGCCAGAAGGACGAACCGGAAGAACGCGAAGGCGTTATGAAATTATATATACACAGGAACCCACAGAGATATGTTCTGTTTCAGAGTCTAGCAGTTGAGAGTCCAGAGAGACACGGCTAGCGAATGGTCGACAGGCACTTGATGGTGGGGAGGCAGCAGCCTCCAATTAAGTACTCCTCGGTAAGTAAACAAAAATGTAAGGCCCTGAATATGGAATGACAACGTGGGTTAAGAAAATGTCAAAATAGCAGCAACTGAGTCCTACTCAACTCATTGGAGTCATCCATCTTTTTTCGTCTTGTCCCTGCCTGTCTGTCTGTCTCACACTAACAGAAGTTTAACCTTTACAAGAGAAATAAAGAGAAACTTATATTTTTATAACCATGAATCATTCTTCTTCATTCATTCTAGATGCAATACAACAATAATACTCCCTAACGAGTGACCTTGGTATGACAGTAGACCATGTCATGCTTAGGCTATTATCTTGGCAGTCCTGTCTTTGAATAAAACAGAAATGTTTGATCATCAACAATACTTAAAGCCATTTAACTGTAAGCAACTAAGCAAACAGTGTTGAATAGAATTATTTGTATATAGCAATATATGAAACCACTTCTGTGTAAATAAAACTACTAGAGATAGTAATACTTTTAACTTGCGCAAACAAATGAACTCGGGATCGTTTCAAAACTCTTACCTACAAAGTATTTGTTTATAAATCATATATATTTATATATTTGATATATATGTATACACGTCATTTGGTATTAAATAACTTACAAAGGTGGATATTCCGTAATGCATAACAGACCAATTTTAAAACCTCAAAGTTGCAACCACATTCTAGTTGAAAGTGAATTTCTCCCAACAAATGAAATTGAACCGGAAACGACATATATTGAATTAAATCGTGACTACCTTAAAGAAAAATATAATGACATTCTAATCAAGTATGTTGCTATTTATCCTTTTTCAAAAGGTGAACGTCGAAGTAACAAGTTAATTCAGATGACAGTTTGAAGCCGTATTTTTCTTTGCGTTCGGAGTTACTTGTTGCGTTGAAAACAAACTTTTTATCAATCCTATATTGCAAAATTGCAGTTTCTTAATCCCTTTCGGACTTTCGTAATCTCTTTGCCCATTATGATCGCGGAACAAATCTGCTGAGTGTCCTTACACACAAAGATAAAGGGCTACAATTTACGTTAAACAGAGATGGAGTTTTTATCTTTCCATAAACTAGATTAACTGTCGATAAATAACTACAACTGATTAATAAAGAAAACTTGTCAATTTCCCGACACATAAACCAATGCAGCAATCATTCCATTTAACCTTTGACCTTTTAAAATCAGTGTAATCCGTACATCGAATCACTCAAATATTCTTAACCCAAACATCTACAACATAGAAAAGAGGTCACTCCTAAAGTGAATCTATGATACTTTGCTTTTATGAATAGTTTTTAAGATAGTTTTTATGTTGTCGTTTACTCTTGTATAAAGTTATTCGAATTTACTCTTTATAAACTGAATACGGTAAAAAGCAGGACAAATAAAAATAAGAAAAGAAGAATTAAAATCTTCTATGTTGTTTCAGTTTCTTTGTTGTCATGAATTTTTAGGTATTTTTTTTCATTATGTTCTTCCTTTCACTCATTTCAAGTGAGGATATTGCTCAAGGGCTATGATGGAATAGAGTGGTACTTGCCGATATTTCGCTCTTTTCGTCATTTTGTGCTTAAGTAGGTACACTGATTGTTTATCTCCCCTTCGGTCATTAGAAATAAGTATTTTTTGTTATATCCTTGGTAAGTACAAGAAATTACTAACTGACTAATAATTGAACCATTAAGAACAGCTTATTATTTACTCTTCTCGGAAGTAATAATCGTGTCTGTAACTTGACAGTGTTAACAAAAACATGTAGTCATAGAAAATACAGGGTGAGTTGGCTCAGTACCTTTGTTGAGCACTCAGTGTAAGTTGGCAACCGTAGTCGAGGGTGAGTCAAAGGCTCCCTTTTCTATAGCTTCTACACCGAGGTGTGGGAAAGGGTGCTACAACTTTCCCTGGATTGCTCTACTTTACCCTTGATCCTTACCTTACAATACTGTGCTAAGCAAGGAGAAATCAAGTACCATTTTTGAGTCTTTTGTATGAATCTACCTGGAATTGAACAAAGATCTACCGGGCCATAGAAATGAAGAAACTTGAAAGAAGGACAATATTACAATGCTGACGTGTACAAGTAAAGCACCATCAGAATTATTTTGAGTTGAACGTCTGGAGTTCAAATCGCTCATTCAGGTTTGCTTTTGAGGGTAAAGACTTCTGCAAAAATTTACACACCTCCGTCATTTTATTTAGAAAGAAGATACTTTTCTTTATACTGGACGTTGGCATGATAGAATGAGTGTTCGCCAATAGCCCGGGTGACCTGGGTTTAATCTCAGGTCGAGTTATACCAAAGACTCGAAAAATGTTACATTATGCCGGCTTGCTTAACAATCAGCATTAAAAGTGTACATTTTAATGCTGAGTGTTAAGCAAGCCGGATCAAGGGTAAAGTGGAGCAATACAGGGAAAGAATAGCATCCTCACCCGCACCTTGGTGTAGTAGCTATCGAAAAGGGAGCTTTTGAGTCACTCTCAAGCACGGTCTCCAACTTTACATACTTGTAAACAAAACATATGATTGTGTATGACCACTAAAAGGAATAAGAATATGAGACGCGAGTTTTAGAGCGTAGAGAAAACCTTCACTGATATTACTCCCATAGTTAGAGTACACCTTCACTGACATTACTCCCATAGTTAGAGTACACCTTCTCTGACATTACTCCCATAGTTAGAGTACACCTTCACTGACATTACTCCCATAGTTAGAGTACACCTTCACTGACATTACTCCCATAGTTAGAGTACACCTTCACTGACATTACTCCCATAGTTAGAGTACACCTTCACTGACATTACTCCCATAGTTAGAGTACACCTTCACTGACATTACTCCAATAATTAGAGTACACCTTCACTGACATTACTCCCATAGTTAGAGTACACCTTCACTGACATTACTCCCATAGTTAGAGTACACCTTCACTGACATTACTACCATAGTTAGAGTACACCTTCACTGACATTACTCCCATAGTTAGAGTACACCTTCACTGCCATTACTCCCATAGTTAGAGTACACCTTCACTGACATTACTCCCATAGTTAGAGTACAACTTCACTGACATTACTCCCATAGTTAGAGTACACTTTCACTGACATTACTTCTATAGTTAGATTACACCTTCACTGATATTACTCCCATAGTTAGTGTACACCTTCACTGATAATTACTCCCATAGTTAGAGTACACCTTTTCTGACATTACTCCCATAGTTAGAGTACACCTTCACTGACATTACTCCCATAGTTAGAGTACACCTTCTCTGACATTACTCCCATAGTTGGAGTACACCTTCACTGCCATTACTCCCATAGTTAGAGTACACTTTCACTGACATTACTCCCATAGTTAGAGTACACCCTCACTGACATTACTCCCATAGTTAGAGTACACCTTCACTGACATTACTCCCATAGTTAATGTACACCTTCACTGACATTACTCCCATAGTTAGAGTACCACGTGTGGCTAAAAATAGAGTTTAATAAAATTAAAATAAATATTACAAGAAAACGTAAATATAAGCGCAGTTCTTTAACCTCTCGATGGGTGAGTCCCCTTGGCGTACTACCAGACATGCTGGACTGTTGCATCGTAGTAAGTAATTTTGAATTCTAGTCACCCTATTTCCATGATTTTAAGATTAATACCATTGGAAAAGAAAAGATTCTTCTGTATCATCCCAGCTATGGGTTAAATATTTCAGCCACTTTCTTTCTACAAGGACGGCTTTGGCATTAAATAAACCACGAAGATTTATATGGCATTAAACGCTGAAACGAAACTGAACCTGACCTAACTCTAGACGGGTTGACAAGCAATTAAAATCGCGCAATTTATAATGCATAATTTACCAATATATACATTAAGTAAAACGGGAATTTCCTTCCCCAGATTGGTAAAGTGTGTACCGTACATTTTAAAAAAGGATCATGTTGTAAGAATAGATGTATTTACGGGTTTGATTTCTTTTTTGAATTACATATCAACATTATTGGGTGATTTAACGCCAAAGTCATCTTTGTAAAACAGAAGTAGTGAAATTCAACTGACAGCTCGTGGGAGAACGAACCTTATACCATTTCTAAGTGTACAAGTACAAACTTGAAAGTAGCAAGGCTGCTGGAGTTCGAACATGACCACCAAGATATCGGAAAACAGTACTTTATACACAATACTACGGGGACTCTCCTTTCATTCTCTGAAGGAATCCGGAAACTTTTACACAGAAAGTAAAGAGACTTCATTTAATTGACTCTGAATTTTCTGTCTAATACTATAAATAATAACATAATTATTTGCAATTTTCTTAGATCGTATAAATCTAATGATCGTATAAAGTTGTTGAAAAAGCAAATTTCACTGCGTCAATAAGACTGGTTCGCATAATACATTTTATTCAGAGAAAAAGGTGTAGAAAAATTAATTGGAAAAAGTTCAAGACTATAAATATTATACTGACAATAAACGATTTAAAGATAGGAAAATATATTAATTGGTGTCGTCTGGACTAAAATAATGTTCACTTACCCATTAAACTAAGTCATAATATATATATATATATATATATATATATATATATATATATATATATATATATATATATATATATATATATATATATATATATATATATACCTAAAACACAGAAATATGAATGATTATAAATTTGTGCATGATACCAAAGACGTGAGTATGTACGTGGGCAATATCCCATAATGACTACTCACACATACACACAGAGGGAGAGACTTATATACACCCTCCATATATATATATATATATATATATATATATATATATATATATATATATATATATATGGACTCAGAGGAGCAGATAAACAACACATTTACATGTATTTTTAATTTTTTCCATAACCCGTATACATACCATGCACTTACACACATACACACACACACACACACGCAAACACACACACACACACACACGCAAACACGCAAACACACACACACACACACTACACACACACACACACACACACACACACACACACACACACACACACACACACACACACACAGACGCACACTTACTGATGCTACCCCCCTTATCATCATCATTATAATCGTTCTAAAATAATAGCAAATATCAAATAATTTAAGAAAAAACAGCAAACTAGAAGCTAGATTCATTTTTCACACCTTTTGAGAATAAAGTGGGAATTTATTTAAAGACTATTTCCCAATTAAACTATATCTAATGGTCTTAATTATGAATGAAAAGCTTACACTGATATATGGCGTTTAAAAGTTAATTTGTTCTCGTTTTTTCATGCACATTAAATGCGGGTTTGAAATGTTACTGATGAAATTTTATATTTCTATCAATAGTCTTTAAAACATTTTCAAAAAATAGAAATACTTAGTTTATAATAGCTGTAAACAAAAAAGAAAGTGCTTGTGAAGTAGCACCAGTGTAGATAGGCTGATTCTTAGAATATCTGACACTTTTCCTGGGTATTTCAGGTTCAAATGTCGCTGACGCTGAAATTCAGTTGGTTAAATAACGTTTTTTTTTCTGACGACAAAAATTAATCCATTATTTATCATGAATCAATAAGCATATTTATTGTTTTCCTTTTTCTACTATCATCAAATCATACTGATTGCATGAATTCTCTTGAAGCCCACTCACCATCTCTTCTCTATCAGTCCCTATCGGTCATATTTCTTGATAGATTCTCACAACTCTGTCCATTGTCCGCACACAACTGAGGTTTGTTTATCTTTGAAGATTGGCCGATACTGTTGTGTCAATGGGTCAAAAGTCCCTCGCTTATGTGTTAGTCCTTGCTCTTCCCACTGCCGAGTATGCCAGGCTTATCCTAATTAGATGATTTATGTGATGGGAAGCAAGTGGCTTTACAGCTGCTGTTATGCGGGGTTCTGATTCCTGAATTTGTTTAAAGCAATACGCCGCCAACATGTGTATTTCGGATTTAGTTGTTTTTTTCTTCCTCCAAGTGCTAATTTAGAGCCAAGTTGGGGTTACGATAAAGATATTCCGATACGACTACAGTTTGAATGAATTCCAGTTTATTTTATCGGAGGTTGCAGATTCCCATATAATCTATAAAATGTAAATAGTAGTTCATGCCTTCCCCATGCGTATGATGATATCGCTGTCTGTAGATGAGACATCGCTATACTTAGGTACGTGAAATTGTCTAGTAATTCCAGAAACATTTTATTCAATGTGGAGCTGGCTCCAACTTATTTAAAACATATACATTCGATGTTATCTAAGTTCACATAGAAACTAATCCCTCTTGCTGACAATAAAAAAAATCTGTATCGCAGAGATTCGACTTGTGCGGGTTTACTAGTGAGAAAAACTTGATCATATGCTTAGTTTACGTAAATACAATTTTTTTTTATATGGGTTAATTTCTGTTTCACAGCTTCTAAGCAAGAAACATTTTTTCTCTTTGTCTGTCTCTGTCTCTATCTATCTATCTATCAATCCATCTATTTATCTATCTATCTATATATATATAGACACACACATACGCACACACAGGTATATATATATATATATATATATATATATATATATAGGAAATCAATATGCAGCAGGGGGTCAAATGCTTGTATACGGAATCATAGTAAGCAAGTTTGAACTCCAATCGTTCTCCTCTAATCAAATTCGAACTAATAGTCTCTGGAATGTTCGGACGCTGACCTTATCGCTCCCAGCTACTGGGTTAAAGATTACCACTATATTTTAAACAAGCCCATACATAACCCAGAAAGGTAGATATGCCCATAAAGGAAAGTAAGGAAAGAACGTATTACGTAATCTAAATAGATTATACATAGATATGATGCTAATGTATCTCCTTTAAAGACTCCAGAAACAATGTCAATTATGTTAGTTTAAGGACTATTTTTTTTTTAATACACCACAGCTATTTTCCTAAGGATGATGTTTTCTTAAAAGCAAAAAAAGTTTGAGTATTTCTTCATTGATGACGCATCTATGTACAATCAAACCACATGTGTTTAACCTTTATTCATTGCCGAAGTCTTGTGCATCGTGTCTACCAAACAAAAATACAAATATGTCTCATCCCAAAATAAAAAAATCCATTAATTTCTAGTCAGATAATAGTGGAAAATATTTTTTTTGGCGAGAAAATTTCAATACTGTCACATTTGGTAAAAATATTGGCAAATTATATCCACATTCATTGTTTGATGTTCCTCTAAAAATAAATTAGACATGCAACTTTGCTATTGAAGGAAATTACATTAAAAACTTATCCACACACACACACACACACACACACACACACACACACACACACACACACACATATATATATATATATATGTATATATCTCTCTCTCTCTATATATATATATATATATATATTGATTCGTAATAAGTGCCTGATTATGTTTTGTGTGTTTGTATACTTCCGAATTTATACGACTGAATCTTTAATACAACGAAAACAGAGTGACCAAGCAATAACTTACGATACTAACAGATTTTCTGAGTTTTCTTTCCCATCGTAGCAATGCCAGATTAAAATGCAAAAAAATGTTTCAAGTTCATTTTAGACAAAGGATTAATTCAAAGATGTAAGATTTGAATTAGTTCATTAGACGACAACATCTGGTGAAAATCACTCTAAAGGTAAAGAATTATAAGTTAATCCAATGGTATCATGTTCTTATATAAAACGTGGTAACTCCGATGAATTCTATTGAAAAGACGACATTTACGTACTCATATTGTTGTTACATAGAAATAATAGACTAGAGTTAAGCTACAAACATGCAATTTGATCTTCAGTCTTGAAAAAAATAAATATAGTTCTATATAATTCAAATGATAATTAGATTATTAGACGATTATTCCAAACATACGAAGGAATCGAGTGTGTTGCGTTAAAACCCTGACACGGATCCCTTCAATCAAATTGGCACTTCAGTCTGAGGTTTTTTAGCAATTCAAAAATTATGAGTAACACCAAGTTCCCACTGAGCTGAAGGTTTCTTCTAAGTATCCACGCTGATATTATCAATGCTGGATTCTGAACTGTTTTAATTTTTCTAATATCCAGTACATCGAAACTCTTTTTTAAGTTTGTTGGAGACTGTTCGAATGGTCCCAACATAATTCGATATCATCGTCACCAACTTGTTTTTATATTTTTTCAAGTGATTGGCAAATTCGTCTCTTTTCAATTTTAGTGCGGTCCATTTTTATAACAGTATCAGTTATGTGGTATTTTTCTTTCCTTTTCGTGTTAATGAAAACTACTACTTATGCCTTTCTGGTCAATATATATATATAATATATATATATATATATATGGGGGTGTGTGTGTGTGTGTGTGTGTGTGTGTGTGTGTGTGTGTGTGTGTGTGTGAGTGTGGTTAGGCAGCTGTCATTCATTTAATCATGTTTCATTAAACAGTAAAGACACAATTTGTATAATTTATTTAAGTTCCTTTCGAGTTTCCCGATAAGTGTCTTGGTTTCAGGTTGAAATTAGCGGATGAATTTACCAAAATTGTCACGAGCGCTTTTGGTCACTTCATAGGTCATCATCACGGGTTGCTTGCTTGTATAAGGAGAATATGAATTTGCAGCAGGAATTTGGTTTAAGATGTATTTGCTAGAAATGCTATGTCACCAGTGTAGTCCCCGTACGTAATAGTTCGTGCGGGGTATTGTCTGTTTCTTGCTTTTTCCAGAGTGAAGCCATTTTCTTTCATTAAATGTATTGATGTTCTAAGTATGTAGACTTAGCTGATTATAAATTGATATGGGGCTAATGCGTCCCCTTGTATAATACCTGCAACAATATCAAAGAAGTCTGTGTCTCCATCTGGTGAACGAACTTTGACCTTTGCGTTGTTATAGAGCATCGTTATGGCTGCGAAGGTTTTTTTAGGGAGACCATAAGTTAGAAGTATTCGCTCCACCTTGCTTCTGTGTATAGAGTCAAAGCCTTGGAGAAATCTACGAATAATTGTCACTTGTCACACCATTGAGTTTAAGTGACTTCTGTGCATGTTGCAACATACATCCTGCTGGTGAAGTTGGGGTTGGATAAAAACATTCATGTTTTGATACGTTGCCTTCCATAATGTTCCCTCTGGTACTCTTACACAAAGAAATATACTATATGACAAGTTATTTTCTTCTTGTTAAATAAAATAATGTCTTGTCTTGTAACCTGTTTGGGGTGATTTGTTGGTATCTGAAATCCAAAGAGAATCGTTTGCATTACATTTTCTATGATACATTCTTGTTTGTACATAACGTGATTGTCATTATCAAAAAATGTCAATCTCTTAAAAGATCTTAGATGTTTCAGTTCATTATCCAGTTGTCAGTGTAAGAAGAAGAGCGTTGGTAGCGTTGGAGTGTCTAGCGTTTACTTTTACGGTACATACGCTTTCTTCTTTCATATTAGTAATTCAAACTCAAAAGTTACATCACTTTTGTACTAGATCCTCCCCTGATGATGGCCCAAAGTCGGGCAGAAAGTGCTTGGGATAAATACAATTATGGAAAATACATCAATCAATTCCTGCCGAATACGTTAAAATCAATACGGCAATATGAAAGGATCAACAAGAAAATATGTAGACCCCACCATGAAAAAAAAAAAAAATCCAAAACACCTCAAATGTAGTCTAACACGTGCTAAAGACGAAAGCCATAAAAGAGTTGACACCTCCTCTCTCTTTCTTTCTCTCTCTGTGTGTGTGTCTCTCTCTCTCTCTCTGTCCACCACTAGATGACCGTGTAATACAGCCCAAAATTTCTTTGAATTTTAACATCCAGCAGTCCTGGTCTTTAACTAAGTTGAAACTTAAGATAAAAAAAAGAGAATTTTTTTTTTTTTTTTTACTACTTCGTACACTTGGGAAGCAGCATGATGTACGTGTGAGTCTTGCGGCTTAACGCTCAAGATTGTCAGTTCGATCGGGGAACTACTGCTGCTCATCTATAAGAGTGGCTTCTATAGATGAGAACAAAAACAGCCGTCGAAAGATAACCATGACTCGTACTCAAACCAGATCCATAAACCGCATCGCTCTTCGCGCGGGTAAAAAAGGGGCGCGTCCTGCTGAGGTTGGAGCCCTGGCCTCAGTGTTCGAAAAATCAGCTACAGAGCTCAAACTCAAACAAAAACTACTTAAATGCAAACAAACAATACAGATAGCGACATTTAACATGAGAACCCTAAATAGGATAGGCCAACTATCAGAGCTAACTGCATCAGCCGTAGAACATAAGATAGACATAATTTGCATACAAGAGCACCGATACACGCACACCGAAGATATCAAGTATCACGAAACTGGTAATGGATGGATGCTGGTGACTGTATCGGCATGGAAAAACTCTGTCAATGCATCGACAGGAGGGGTGGGAATACTTCTAGGACCAAGAGCGTTAAAAACACTGAACAGCATTGAGAGAATACAACCTAGGATGATGGCCGCAACATTTAATGGCAACCCCAAAGCAACAATTATCTCCTGCTACAGCCCTACCAATGTTAGCGAAGAAAACGAAATAGTCACCTTCTACGAAGATCTATCCTCCCTAGTACGTAGCATTCCGAAACACAACCTGCTAGTCATTGGCAGAGATATGAATGCACAAATCGGGAAAAACAGACACAACAAATACAGCCTACACTGCGCGTCAAACAGGAATGGACAGCATTTAATAGATTTCATGATAGAAAATTGATTAACATGCCTCAATACAAACTTTCAAAAAAGGGAGGGGAAATTATGGACCTACACATACGCGAATAAGAGTAAAGCACAGATAGACTACGTCCTTATAAACAGGAAATGGAAAAACAGTGCGATGAATTGCGAGGCATACTCCTCTTTCGAGGGTGTGTCCTCCAATCATCGAATAGTTACGGCCAAAGTACGACTAAGCCTAAGAAAAAACGCTACACGTAAAGCGACAACCAAGCACTATGACTGGGCCCTACTCAACAACAGAGATATTAGAGATAAATATGCATTAGAATTAAGAAACAGATTCGAAGCACTACAAGAGAAGGCAGAAATAGGCACCCCAAATGACGAATATGAAAATTTTGTAGAAGCACACCTTGAGGCGGCAGAAAAGTGTATTCCAACAAAACCTAGAACTAAATATACAGTCCCTTGGGAAACGCTAGCGGCTAAAGAAAAACGTGCACTTGTGAAGACTGCCGCCAAAAGCTATCAAAAGAACCCAACAAACACAAATGCACGAAAACTAGAAAAGGCACAACATCAATTAACAGGAATATACCTAAAAGAACAGGCAGAATACGTACAAAATCAGATAGATAAGATTAGAGACTCGGTGGAAGATAGGCAATCCAGGATAGCCTGGCAAACAATAAACGAAGTAAGTGGAAGGAAGAGCACAGCCAAAGCAAAATTGAAAGCTGCAAGCCAACAAGAAAGAGTAAAACTGTGGGAACAGCATTTCAAGAATCTACTAGGAAACCCACCGGAAATAACGGATGAACCGATCACCAGAATTATTAGTAAGCAATTAGACGTAAAACTAGGTCCTTTCACCAAAGAAGAACTCGAATCGGTTCTCAGAAGAATTAAAAATAGGAAAGCGGCGGGGCTAGACGAGATCCCCCCAGAAGTGTGGAAGACTAGACAATTCGACGATATACTGCTCCGGCAATGCAACGCAGTCTATAGTCAAAATAGGATAGAACGATGGACGAAGGGATGCATCCTTCCATTCCCTAAAAAAGGCGACCTCGGACTAGCCAAGAACTACCGAGGGATAACACTTACATCCATAGCAGCCAAAATCTACAATGCCCTACTACGAAACCGCATAGAACCCAAAATAGACAACATCCTTAGGAAAAACCAAAATGGCTTCCGGAGAAATAGATCCACAACCTCACAAATACTGACCATCCGTAGAATCCTGGAAGGCGTTCGGGCAAAAAACTTACAGGCGACATTACTATTTGTCGACTTTACCAAGGCCTTCGATTCCATACACAGAGGGAAGATGGAGCAAATCCTACTAGCATACGGCCTACCAAAAGAAACCGTAGCAGCGATAATGATTCTCTACAGAAACACCAAAGTGAAAGTACGTTCACCAGATGGAGACACGGAATACTTCGACATTGTTGCAGGAGTACTACAAAGAGACACGCTAGCCCCGTACCTCTTTATCATCTGTCTAGACTATGTGCTTAGGACTTCGATCGACAAAATCAGAGAAAATGGCTACGAGCTGACTAAGAGAAGAAGCAAAAGGTACCCCGCAAAAACAATCACGGACGCCGACTACGCTGATGACTTGGCGTTACTAGCGAATACGCCTAATCAAGCAGAGACACTACTGCATAGTCTGGAACAAGCCGCAGCTGGCATTGGCCTCCATGTCAATGCAAACAAAACTGAATATATGTGTTACAACCAAACGGGCAACATTGCCACACTAGACGGAGCCTCTCTGAAACTAGTCGACAAATTCACCTACCTAGGAAGCAGCGTCTCATCAACCGAGAAAGACATCGACACACGACTGACGAAGGCATGGACAGCTATCGATAGGCTCTCGATCATATGGAAGTCGGACCTAACTGATAAAATGAAACGCAGTTTCTTCCAGGCAGCGGTTGTGTCGATACTGCTATATGGATGCACCACATGGACGCTTACGAAGCGGCTGGAGAGGAGGCTGGACGGAAATTACACAAGAATGTTGAGAGCAGTATTAAACAAGTCCTGGCGACAACACCCCACGAGACTCCAACTATACGGACACTTGCCCCCCATCACGAAAACTATAAAAGTTCGACGAACCAGACACGCAGGACACTGCTGGAGAAGCAAGGACGAGCTCATAAGCGATGTACTCCTGTGGACCCCCACACATGGATGTGCAAGAGTGGGACGACCAGCATGAACTTACAGCAGATATGTGAGGACACGGGATGTAACCCTGAAGACCTGCCGGAGGCGATGAATGATAGGGAGAAATGGCGAGAGACGGTCAGGGATATCCGCGCTGGCGGCGCGACATGATGATGATGATGATGATGATGTTCAACGAAATTTGCATTTATGAAGAAATGCTGCCAATATATATCATCATCATCATCATCATGTCGGGCCCCCAACATGGATATATATATATATATATATATACGTAGGCGTGTGTGAGTGCGTGAGTGAGTATATATGGTTGTGTCTTCTTGCATGTAAGTATGTATATATGGGATTGTTAATGCGTACAGTTTTCAATTATATACCAAATGTAATATTTTAATTTTACACTATTGCCGCACAGATTTCTGATATCTTTCCATGCGATCCTGACGCCCCTTAATTTCATTGCATAATTAATTTTTGGATATTGCATGATTTGTGTTTGCTATTCTGACCTTGCATTCATCCAGTATGCAGAGTTTTGGCGGGAAGGCAAAACTTCTAACAGGATCCAACAAATAAAGTTAATCGTAGGAAGCAAGCTATGAACAAAGGCGTGACACAGTTATGAGAAACCGTTATCAATAAAAATACTAAAGACTAAAAAGAAAATACATTTATTCGAATTGAGAATAGTTTATTAGTCTGTATTCAAGATACAAAATAACGGTCCGATGTTGATTTACAAAATTTGGAATGTAACCTTATTATACATTAGTGAAGACTTAACGTTGATAATTTTGTTCCTCAGACGAAATGAGGTTTGAATGTGAGTGTGCGTCTCATAATTAGATATTAAAATATACTACAATTAATTCAGAAAATATTTTTTTAAAAAGATACGGAAAAAAAGCTGTTCGACTGAAATAATACCATTTTGGAAATGGGAAATGATTACATAGTGTTATTGTCAAAAAATCATTTTGTTTCGTTCGTTTGGTTTGATGGTTGGTATTTTATGACATTTCAACTCTTCTGGGTTATTTAATACAAAATCCTGCTTATGCTTATCTATCTATCTATCTATCTATCTGTGTGTGTGTGTGTGTGTGTGTGTAGCTATGTTATTTTTCAGTGATTAGTTTTTAGGTAACAATCTTTACATTAATTGTTAGACATCATTTGCCTGCACAGAGTTAGATGTTAACTGGATCGGCTATTTAATATTAGTTATTCTCATTTAAAATATCCCTGTTCAATAGAACTAATTTCAACTCAACTTCATGATTTTAAATAACCAATAATAATAATAATAATAATCTCAACCCAATAACTGAACAGTTGTTTTGAGCCATAGACGGAACCCTCAAATTTTCTAACACTCCGATTCAAAATGGCAAAGTCGATTACTGACAATAAAATAATTTTCTACTTTTTCCAACGCTCCTGAACTGGAGACTCACCATTAAATGCAGTTTAATGTCATACTCCGGACAATTGAGAAGAGCCTTAACCCACTGCAGACGTGGGGTCGGCGTATTTTACAGCCCACAAGACAGACTGAAAACGTTTCTACTACTGACTTATTCAAGTCATCTTATCATGGAGATTATTCAGGTATTATTCATTGATTTGATTAAGTTTTTGGTATCTATTATTACCATGTGATTTTTCCTGATTTTTCGGTGAGTACACTTTTTTGGATAATATCTTCTAGTATTCAAGGGTATTTGTAGTTTATATTTTCTTAAAAAGTTCCGAAGTTTTCCTAATTGGGTCATTCTATTCCTTGAACCGTTCTGGCTTATGTTTTATTCATTGCAGTCAGCGTATCTTTTAGTCTGTTCTGGGCGTCAAGGTGCGTCTCCGGGCAGTCACTTTCAGTTAGGAGAGAAACCATTTGCTTGGTTCCTACCTTTTTTTATGGGAGAGGGATTGCCCGGAGACAAGTTTGATTGGATGAGCCTCTGGTGATACTATGTAGAAAGCCTCATTGATTTTTTGTGGCCTTTTTTTTTTTTTTTTGCTGCAGTTAGATTGCCTGACCACGAGTTGGTGACTGATCAACACTAGGTGGGTCATCCTAGTGAACGTGTATGATGTTGAAAGACCCGAAACAAGTAATGATTTTGAGTAGAACCTGAATGACGATGTGGTTAGGGGTACCTAAGGCTGTATTCCTTGAAATTGTGCCTTTTTCAATCCCAAATTCTATACCTAAATGTTCGCAGAAGATTTTGTACGCATAAGTATTTCCAGCTTGTCTTAATTTTTGGCAAGTGCTTTCAAACAATCCATGTTCATAAAGGGTTTAATGTTATTTTGTGATTCAGTGAATCAACTTTTTATTTCCATTTTCTTGGTTGATTATATAGTATACTCATGATGATCTCAATAATAATAATAATAATGATAATAATAATAATAATAATAATAATGCCAAGCTTAAACTCCTATGGGAATTTAACATACAAACGGATCACCTAATCCCGGCCAGAAGACCAGACCAAATAATAATCAACAACAAAAAAATTGCAAAATAGTTGATTTTGATGTCCCGGCTGACCACAGAATAAAACTGAAAGAATGTGAAAAGAAGGATAAGTACCTCGACCTTGCTAGGGAATTGAAAAAACTGTGGAACATGCAGGTGAGGATTATACCAATTGTAATTGGTGCGTTTGGAACGGTAACTAAGGGATTGCTAAAGGGACTGGAAGACTTAGAAGTTGGTGGACGGGGAAGGGTGGAGACCATCCAAACGACAGCATTATTGAGAACGGCCAGAATACTGAGAAGAGTCCTAGAGACTTGAGGGGATTTGCTGTCACTTAGACTCCAGTGAAAAACCATCGGCTAACACTGATATTAAAAGCTCTGTAATAATAATAATAATAATGCCGGCTGACTCATTCGTTTCTTACACTAACGACTTTATTTCTTTTGCTTTCAATCAAAAATCATAATTCATTTCTGCCGGTCAAGACCCAAACTGATCTGATCTCATTAGATCCGAAAAACTCAACTTTTACCTTCAAAGGTCGAAGCACAACTCAACCATCTTTTTCGAAATCCTGAAATTCTCAGAATCATCTCTTCCGAGTAAGACGTCAAGCATCCACTCACTTCTCTTTAACGACCGCCCAGTCCCATTTCCAGTCTTGGAGTTTATTATGGCTGATGATGATTGTCATATCCTTTCCGCATGAGCTTGCTCAGAGATTTTCCACATTTTAGCTACTTTAATGTCCTTGATTAGACGATCGTGTCTGTTTACTTTCTCTTGGGTATCCATGCTATATCACGATGTCCCTCCATGATTTCATTAATTTTAGTATTTACTTATCGATGTGCAGTAAGTCATTTGTACCATTACTTTTTTCAGAGAAAATATCAACTTTGTGAGATCATGAAAAAATGTAATTCAAAAATAAATTGTATGTCGTCTGGAAATTCAAATGACGTCTTCTAGCACAGTCACGGAGGAATGCATTTATAGTGATGGTTCATTGTCGAACGGGGTTGGAGAAGCACAAAAAACACATCTTGCCAAAATATTTAGGATCTGTATTGCTCCATTCTCCCCGTTCACTTTCTACGTCCGTACAAGTTTATTATGGCCGATGATGATTGTCATATCCTTTCTGCATGGAAATAGTATCAAGTAGTATCAAGCTGGTTCTCATATCACGTAGTCTTCTTCCGGTTACACCCCTGCTCGACCAGCCTACCCCGACGCACTGCCATCTCCCTGTTTACTTATTAAAACATTACAGCTAGGAACGAACCCTAAATCCATGTCAACAGTCATTATATAACATGTGTACGCATAGTACAGAAGAATGTAAGTTTTTGGCAACCGGCAAACAGTAGTATAACCATATTTAGGAGTCCATAGAAGAAGTTCGTTTGAGATTTGGTCCTAACTTCTCCAGCCGTGACCAGCGTTTCTAGTTTGTCTTGCTTGGATGGTTTGTGCAATGAACAGTTCAGTGGTTATAGAGTATCATTTTATGGTGTTACGTCCAGGTTTTTTTTTTCGAAATGGTACTCAGCATAATTAAGTAGTTTCCATCTTGTTTTTTTTTCTCCAAGACATTAGCCCAAGTGATGACATAATACAAAAGAACTAAATTGGTATCAGCTTGGAAGAATCCCGTGTTTACTTTATCCGTGTGCGCGTATGTATGTGTGTGTGAGAGGCAGACAGACAAACATATCGTGTTTAATGCAGTTTTATAGATATATTCCCTTCTTATAACATGGGGAAGTACTGTGGAGACAACGAAAAGGGATTTAAAAAAAATATTATATCATTTGAAAGGTTTCAGGTGGAAGTTGCGAGATTGTTCCCAAATTCGACTGCCAATTTTGACAATTCGGTTCCTGACTTCGTCAAGAAACACCTACAGAGGCCCGAAAAGGGAATATCGGCCGAAACGTTATGTATATAAAAATAAAGATGGGGGCAGTTGCCTGAGGACCCGAAATTATAAAATCATAAGCCGCATCTCAAAAGTTCAGATAAATAACATCCGAAATATTAAAAAGACACGATATCTCATAGATTTGTATGAGTTACTGAACCAATTTTATTGATTATGAAGTAAAGATAAATTATTTGAAAGAAATGTACGGATTATTGAAGTTGTTTTTTATGTTGCTTTAACAAATAGTGAAACGTGTCGGTCAATGCTTTTATGCTTTATTTATTGATATAAAACTTATATAAAGAACAGAGTCAGATTATTCTTCTTTTTGACATACAATTCAAAAAAAGGGCAACTGCATAATTTAATATTTTGATTGAAATGAAAGAGTATCTAATATTATTTTAGACCAAGCATAGATTTCATAACCTGTGTAAAAGGAGTAAATCATCAAGATATGTTGCTTTGTATAAACAATTATTTTATACAATTACGTTCATAAGGACTCCTCTTAAAACCTTAAGAGAAATACAATGCAGACTACGTGAAGAAATTGAAAAATGCGAAATCATACGGTAAAAAATGTTGATAAGAGATATTATATCTGAGAATGAAACGGATAGCTGATCTCATTTTTTATGTTGTTTTTTCATGATTACAACGCTTCGGCCTATGTTTCCGTAACCAAGTTATCGTTAAATAATGATATAAAAAATAGGGTCTGTTTTATAGAAAATATTTTAATAAACGTTGTATTTAAAATAAAAACAATACGGTTAATGAAGTCAATTGTCTAAACGAAGCTTGAGTGAAATTCATTGGCAATTTATTAAACATTGTTGATTCAAGTTGAACAACCAACTACTGACAAAGAAAATAAATTTCATAAGACGATGGAAATGTTCTTCGTGTCGTTATGGATTATGGATCAACAGCAAGCGTTTACAAGTAATTTATTCAATATAAAATCAATATAAAATCTTATACCCACATATTATATATATATATATATATATATATGTAACATGTGGATAAAAGTTTTATATATATATATATATATATATATATATATATATATATATATATATATTCTTTAAAGAAAAAAACAAAGACCGGTTATTTGGGATTATAAATTTATTTTCTTCCTGTTTTGCGTTTCTGGTGTGAACCAAAAAGACGAAGAAATATATAACAGGATTTCTTCAGATCTACTAGGAAAATTTAAATGTTCAGGTCTTGAATGATTTTCTTTTCCTGAAGGAATTAATCCCAACTTTGATTTAACTGGACCGAATAATCCTATATATATAATATATATATATATATATATATATATATATATATATATATATATATATATAAATATATATATATATATATATATATATATATATATATATATATATATATATATATATATATATATAAGATGCAGAAGAAAATGTGAAATAAATCTAAAATGAATTTTTGGTCCAATGCGTATAATTTAAAAAAATAAATGTTATAAATCTAAATTTTGATGATTAGCTCTATTATTCAAGTACGCTTTCATAAAAAGTCAACCCAATATTAGAAAGCGAGAAAAAAATCTATTATTTGTTTAACACTAAAACCAAGCTAAAACAATTTTCAAAATGATTGGAGTTTCTTTATGGCCTTTATCAATTGCAGACCTTAAGCCACTTGATTAAGCTCTATGGGGCTTGCTAGAAAACAAAATAAATGTAACTTCCTTTCGTATGAATGGAATAGAATGCCTGAATAATTGTTTTTGAAAGTATGCGAAATCGATTCGTAGTCGAGTTGATACAGTGATTAAGAAATGACAGCCATATTGAGTAAATCAACAGTTCTGTGCGTGTCTTTTTACTCGGTTGTCTATTTCTTGAAATTAAAATTAGTATAGTTTTATGACAGAAACGCTTATTATTATACTAGAATATTCCTGATTTTCTTCCGCTCTCTCTCTCTCTCTGTCTCTCTTTATATATATATATATATATATATATATATATATATGTAGATATGAGTGAATAGTACAATTAAATTGTATAAAGGGAGTTTACACAGTTTTATTTTATGTGGTATCAAGAATTCATATCTAATTCTAATGACTTCATAATTGATCTATTTAACCAAACGAATGGATCATAACACGTTCAAACATTTAGAATAGAACTGAGAGTAATGAAAACAAAGGCATGACTCCACTCTTCACGAAGTTCAGACGTTGAACCTCGTACCATTAACCTGAACACCTATCTTTTTTTAGATGTTAATCCTCTGCAATATACATCGTATATTTTGTCACAGATATTTGGTAAGATTTTCTAAGTTTGCTATAAGTTGACATGAGAGAGACGTCAGACAAGATGATCTTGCTAACAATAACCTGGGAAGCTATACTGCTCAGCCTCCCATCACGTCAAGTTAGAAAAAAGAACACCGAACACAGAAAGAATAATAAATCACTTAAAAAGTGTAAACTTAGTTACAAAAAAACTGTTTTACGACAGAGTCAATATGAAAGAATATGCATTCTTTACAGTGATGTATAGATAGTTGTACTCTACTTAAAAAAAAAAAATGACCTTATATCAAATCCTCCTGGTGGTGGAGGATTTACGTAAATGCATATACGCAAAGATACATAACATTTTAGATTTTGATATATATGTGTATTATTCATTCCAGTTAAACCGGAGTTGGGAATAATTCCGTCCGGACAAAAATAGTTATGTTGGAATTATTAAGAAATTTTGTAATTCCCTAAATTATTTTTAAATCTGGAGTTTTATGTTGAAATGTATTTAGAATTTAAAATTAAAAAAAAAAAATTACTGTAGCCAGTGAGTTTTGAATATAAGTCCAGTTACATTATTGTGATTCCAACTGGTAATAAAAAGAAAAACCGGAAGTGGGTAAATGGAGAGGAAACTCTTCACCTCTCTTCTACAGCATCTTACCCTTCCCTTCTGTGTCTATTCGGACTGGTATTTTATCCATTAGTTCTGAAGAAGTCCTGTTATTTTTGTTGTTATTGATTCATATCAATACCCAAAACAGGATGGAAATACATTTATAATCCTAATGTGACCAGTTTTTGTTTTTCTTAAAGGTATATATATATATATATATATATATAAAATACCATTTTTGGAACCTCCTAAAAGAAAAAGTATTATACTGTGTATAAAATTACCCATTTCTTTAAACACCGTTATCATATCATATTTACCAACCCCTCCGCTCGGCCAGGATATGACACAAGGTCAATTTTTAAGCAGAGTTTAACAGGTTTGAATTCAGAGTTTTCCTTCTCCTAGACTAGTTGCCTCACCACGGCTGAAGAACCTAGTCCGCCCTACTATTTACCCATAGCTAGAGGGAGAATATTTGGTTTCATACCTTTCCCAAGGGTATTAAACACCGTTATATATGTGTCAACCTGTGCCTTAAACAGGTCTGTTTTATTAAGGCATATATGCCGTTAATATGCATTTTTTTTACTTGTTTTACAAAGACATTATTTTTCAACTTGATATTTCTTTTGTTCATTCTTAAAGGAACACCTGTAAACATTCCCATTAAAACGCAAGCATTTCCATACAAAATACGTCCATCAACTTATCATTACTGTCAGTTGCAAATTTTTAATGTCAGATTGAGACTGTTCTATTTATATAGGCATCGTCTCTGCTTGTTTCAACAAACAAAGAGTTTGGTTCTGGACACGCTTTTGCGATTGCAAGTAGTTATTAAAAAATTGGTTGTCCGGGCTGCTTCGAATTGATTACATTCTTTATAATTTCTCCGAGCTCAAGCTGGGTAAAATATTGTTTGTGGGAGGATAATAGACGAAATATATTTTCCTCTCCTTGCAATTAATAAAGAAGTCGGAATGGACGACAAAAAATGGCCGAAAAGAATTCCTCCCATAAAGAAATATGAACGATTTAAAAATAAAGAAAAAAAAGGTATCCCGAATATTTTATCGGGATTTGTCCGTTCAAGATATAATTAATTTTATTATTTCTCCAGTTTAAGGATTAATAGTATTTCCCATCATGTGAGATGCATCGAAAAACAAAGTTGTTCGACAGGAAAAAACAAAAACAAAACAAAACGTTTGCTTAAAAATGACGTTAATCTCGGCAATGTAAATTGGCTACATTTCTTTCTGATTTAGAGTAATCTCTTGTTAATGTTACAAAGGTTACTGAAATTTACTGTTGTTTCATCGTTTCTTTGTATGATGGTATATCAAATTCAGTGGGTTATTTGATTCCAGTGCTTTCCTTGTTGAAGACTAGTAACAGCATTATATACCCTATAGCTTGGACTTAAATCGGTTCTTATTAGGTTATTTTATGCGATTACTGTAGTTTAAATTGTTTTGGGATAAATGTTATACATAAAAAAGGTGAAGGGCATGCCTCCTTGACAACAAGAAAACCACTTGAAATCAACTTTCTAGTAAACAGTCCGTCTTTCTTCTTCAGCCTTTTTCCTCCGCTGTCCTGTCTCTTATTTACTCGACGCGTTCGCTGACTCAGCCTTCCTTGTCCTCTGCTCTCGCCTGTCCGAGACTTAGACGATATTGTCTAAGGTATGTAACTCCCACCGCTTTGCTGGTGCACTTCACTAATGCAGATTCTGCCTTTCAGATTCACTACAATTACTTAGAATCTAAGGACTATAATCACATCATTTTGGCCTATAAGATCTTCGACCTTCTTAGGCGTTTCATGTCGAACTCAGGGTTCTACACAGAATCTTGATCATTCTTTGTATAAATATTATTAAATTTCTCTTGTTATTGCATTTTATCAAAACATCCATTGTTATTTTAGCAACACTTTTTTCACCTTAATGTCTTGATGAAAAACCGAAACATTTTCTCGTTTACTTTACAAAAAAAAAAAAGTTATCCAAAAGGGATGAATTTATAATAAAATAATCTAATCATTTTTGGATCACACTGTTTTTCTATTTTCTTCTGATATATTTTTCTGAGTTTAATAAACAAACAATTTAACTATGATAATCAACTTGGAACAATATTTAATAAGAACAATGTAAAAATTAGTTATTCTTGTACAAACAATACAATCAAAATAAGTGGCAATCATAACAAAGAAGAAATTAATAAATAAACTGGACTAAAATAATAATGACGAATTAAAACATTTATGTAATTGTAAAATAAAAAAAAAGACCACTAGGAAACAGATATAACCTTTATAGTATTGTGTATCAAGCCTACATTTCAACTAAAAGGAATGATAATGATAAGACTTACATAAGTATGACAAGCTTAAACTGGAAATTTAGATATTACAACCACCTACAATCATTAATAAATCCAACATTAAGAAATCCAACTGCCCTATGTAAGTATTACTCGAATCCAATAGAACTCGAACTAACACCTGTTATAAATTGGAAAATAATATAAAGATCCCCCTCGACAAACAGTTTACACGGTAAGTGTAATCTATGCTTTGAAGAGAAAATGTAGAAAATAAAATATTTTAATAGAAATTTACTTAATTCCAGAAAAGAAATGATTTCAACATAGATAGAAAAAAAAGCTTTAACGTGATATATTATTAACATTAGATATATTTAACTATTATAAATTATTTATAGATGCAAATTATATATATATATTAATATATTAATCCAAAACTTTTACAAAATAGACAAATTAATTTAATCAATTCAATATTTTTCTAAAAAAAAAAGAATACAATTAAAGTTAATAGATGAAGTATAAATATATGTTTATAAAATAATAAATAAAAATAATAAATAAAGAATAAGATTAATAGACTTATGACGAGTAGGAAGTTTTCCAATGCTTCACTGTTTTTATTATTATTATTATTATTATTATTATTATTATTATTATTGTTATTATTATTATTATTATTATTATTGTTATTATTATTATTACTATTATTATTATTATTATTATTATTGTTATTATTATTATTATTATTATTATTATTATTGTTATTATTATTATTATTATTATTATTATTATTATTATTACACCATTTTTTACTATTGCTAAACACATGTTTTATAATAGAATATTCAAATTTTTCTCATATTAAAATTGATTGTTACATAAATAAAGTATCTATTACAAATTAATTTTTTACTTATTACGATTATTTAACATTCAATATCTGTGAATTACATATTAATTCTTTGTTTATTACGATCTTCGTAACATTCGATGTATTAATCTTCCTTGATTTAAATAACATTTTTTTTTTACAAAAGTTTCAACAGAATTAATTTTCGAAAATAGAAATCAGCCTTTAGTTATTATTTCCTGATGACACGGATTATGTTATTTAATATTGTTAAAAACATAATAGTGTCAACTAAAATAGAATGCAAATTTTATCTATAGATCTAATTAAGTCGCGTTTCACTATTTACTTTTTCCAGAATTGTTTTTTTTTTTATTCAGTTTTCATTAGTATTTAAAGTAGAGGTAATGTTTTTTTTAGGGTATTTATAGGATTGAATAAACATTGAATAAATGAATACTACTACTAATAATAATAATACATTCAACGCTTATATAATTTGGTGAAAAAAATTATAAAATGTATTAAAACATAATTTTAATTAAAAAAAATAATCTAAATTAATTTTTTTTTCAAATCTCACTCTCACCGGAAGCAATATAAGAACACATTAAATAATTATGTGGATCATACATTTGATGAAGGTTTTAACCTGAAATAAATTTATAATTAACGGAAGCGAATTTTTTTCTTTTGTTTTTATATAAAAGTATTCTTACTTCTGCACTTTAGTGTTGATGTATTCTTAATCCCAAATTAATTATACATCAATAGCTGTTGGCATTGAGCACTCAAATTAGATACTCCAACACTTTAAATTCCCTCTTCGGATCCTATATATATATATATATATATATATATATATATATATATATATATATATATATATATATATATATATATGTATATATATATATATATATATATATATATATAAGATGTTCAGGATAATCTTATTTATAGTTTGAAATATGTGCCAAAATTCATCATTTCGATTTTCAATCATTGAAGAGAATCGATGCATTTATAAATGGAATAAAACGTAAAAAATATTGAAGCATTCAATTTCAATTGGTGACGTTCAATTTCAAATATGTAAGATGAAATCAGTATTCCAAAATCTATTTTAAAACCTTAACTAATTTGCTGAAAAGCATCATAGCACGTCTATCTCTCTCTTTCTCTCTCTCCCCTCTCTCCCCCTTTCTCTCTCTCTCTCTATATATATATATATATATATATATATGTGTGTGTGTGTGTGTGTGTGTGTGTGTTATGTGTTTTTGTGTGTATGCGTTTGTTTTCCTAAGTATCATTTTGTTCATATCTACATGATTTAAACATTTTATAACATACTCTCCGTTTGTGTCAGAGTACGTCTGCTTCTCTCAATCTCCTTCAGACTTTGATCTATCGATCGGCAGATAGATAAGATAAATAATGAAGCCAAATTGTTTAAATTAAGGGGTTTTGTAACAATTCTTCACTAATCAGAACAAATAAAAACACAAACTGAATAGGCCGAACTTCTTTTTTGTAGAGCTTTGTATAGAAATTATAATAGATTCAAACATTTCTGACTTTTTAATACATAAACTAAGATTTTGGAATCTATAAAATCAACGTTGTCATGAGTTTCTACATTAGTCTGAAAAAAAAAAAACGTTATCGATGTTTCTTTTTTTTTTAATCAATAATGTACTTATGAATTATTTTTTTAAACTACGAGAAGTTTCAGCAACATAGTCTTTATTACAATCCAAACATGGGATATTGTAAATTCCAGCGTTTTTAAAGAAATAGGTAATGTTTTAACAATAAATTTTCGAACTCAAATTGCATCACATATATCATATCATATAAATAGAACGCCACCAATGAAAATAAAGTGTTTAAAACTTAATCCTTTTTCGTTTCTTTTATAAATTCTTACGCTCTGATGACGATTTAAAATTCCAAACTCTGAATGTTAACAAACAATTTAAAGTATAGTTAAAA
This sequence comes from Sepioteuthis lessoniana, assembly GCA_963585895.1. Lineage (NCBI taxonomy): Eukaryota > Metazoa > Mollusca > Cephalopoda > Myopsida > Loliginidae > Sepioteuthis > Sepioteuthis lessoniana. The sequence continues at coordinate 55,540 of CAUZXS010005958.1, forward strand.
TATTCCTATGAAGAGTTTTTTTTCATACATGCATATTTTCATTCTACTGAATTTATTTATATTTTTTCCAATTATCAAGATGTGGACGTGTCCATACGATAATATGGATGCACTATATTGTCACTGATTAAGCGTATAGAGAAAAAGCTTGACAGAAATTGCACAAATTTGCTTAGAACTATACTAAACAAATCCTGGAAGCAACGTCACACAAAGTAACAGATGTATGGCCACTTACTTCACATCTCGTAAAACATCCAAATTAGACGAACAAAATTGCAAGACATTGCTGGAGAAGTAAGGACTAACTCATAAGCTAGAACTCATCTACAGCACCCCTGCACGGACACAGGATGTAGTCTAGAAGCCCTGCCGGAAGCGAAGGATTTTAGAGAAGAATGATTTTAGAGACGAATGGAAACAGAGAGAGAGAGAGAGAGAGAGAGAGAGAGAGAGAGAGAGAATTTGGGAAATCCGTGTTAGTTGCACGACATGTTGATAATTACATATATATATATATTTATATATATATATATATATATATATATATATATATATATATACGTTTGATTAAATAATAAAGAAATCTTGTCTGTATATTACTATATTAAGATCCTTTCAAGTTTTTAGTGAAGTTCCTTGGTTTAGGTTGAAAATGGTAGATGAATTTCCAAAATTATCCCGAGCACTTTCGGACCTTTCATAGACTATCATCAGTGAATTTTTTTTTTGATGGGTAAAGTGATCAGGACAATTTTGATAAATTCATGTACCTATTTAAGCCCAAAACCAAGACACTTATCAGAAAACTTGAAAGAAACTTAATATGATTATACAGATAAAATGTTTTTATTATTTAAACAAACATGCCTAATTGAAAGACTGTTGCCTAACTACACTCACACACACACACACACACACACGGATATATATATATATATATATATATATGTGTGTGTGTGTGTGTGTGTGTGTGTGTGTGTGTGTGTGTGTGTGTGTGTGTGTGTGTGTGTGTGTGTGAGAGAGAGCAAGGACACGCATACATACTCAACCACATACGTGTAGTAAAATCAGTAAACAGTAAGTGTACTATCCTTAATAAAAATGGGAGTTTCGGAATATCAAAGTACAAATACTGACCTTTCCAACATGTCCATGTCTTTAAAAAATAACAGTGTGCTCATATTACCGATACTACAACGTTTTGTTTCGACGTAGATGCCACTTGTTGCTGCACTTGTTTTGTCCGTTTATGAGCACAAAAATACCACATCACGTGCAAAAACATCTGGAAATGGAATAATCTGTTTTGCCCAGATTATTTCTGTGGCTTCCACTAATATCAGAAAATATGTTATCAGATTAATTCCTTCCTCATAAACAATGGCGTTAAATCAATTATTAATTATGTCTAATCTTTTGTCTTAACGAAATGACTCTTTCAAATATTTACAAATTCTGAAGGTTTGTATGACCTACTCACTTTGGAAAATCGAGTTTAACAATGTTTGTGCCATTAATCGTCTTGATTCGAAGCTTCTGTGAATACAATATTGGCATCAGGAGAATTTTACCATGTTGAACGTGAGAAGATTTTTAAAAAATATCATATTATTGAAGGTAAACTATGCAGTATGTTCCATTCAGAGACGAATATAATGGTTAGATTAATACGTGTCTACATCTTATCAGACATCCGTCTACTACACAGTTTATATATATATATATATATATATATATATATATATATATATATATATATATATATATATATATATATATATATATTACTAACCAAACACATTGGACAATCAATTTAAGCTTTTGACTTGTGTCAAAAAGCCTACATGTGCCACATTTGTGGATCACTGTTCATGGTCCTGTAAACCATTCAGAGATCATTTTTAACAACCGTAAATCGTAAATCATTTTTGTTGTTTAATAATACAAATGCAGGTGGTACGGACGAGTTTATTTTTTTCTACCTTCAGTCCTTGGGGACTTGAGGAGAGAGATACAAATCATAAAAGTTCAAGCTAACCGTACTATACTGACAAACTCCAAACACTCACATGGTGCCTCTTGAAGTGTCTACAATCTCAACTCATCTCTACCTGTCGAGACCCAAACTGATCTACTTTGATCAGACACGGAAAATCTAGCAGCGCACTTCAATGGACGAACATCAACTACTCGTCTTTTGAAAATCCTCAAATTCTCCGCACCATCTCTTCAAGGTACGACGCCAACCCTCAACTCAATTAATTCCAACGGACGTCCATCCCCATTTCCTATATGGGGTATATTATCACACACACACACACACACACACACACATATATATATATATATATATATATATATAAATCCAGTCAGAGTCAGAAGATAATTAGTGTTGATTATTCGTATATATAATATATGAGGTATATCATATAAATCTATGGGAGTGCTTTATGCATGGCTATTTTTATATATTCCATTTCATGTTTACGTAATAAAACTCACACAGAGCATATAAAATGTACGTGGTGCATTCAATAGGTTTCCAGACATTTTTGTACAGGTTTTAAAATTGTCGTAGACACTTGTAAATTCAGTATGGTATTGTTATACATCTTATGAGATGACTGACCAATTTTTATGACTTCAGGTTCAAATAAACAGCTACTACAGGAATAATATGATTATAATATAATTATATTATTATTTACACCATACTTAAGTCTGATTGTCACAGCTGGTTAATTTCAATAAAACTATCTGGACGTGAGAACTCTTTAGAAGAACAATATGCAATAAAATTATGTTAAACATGGAAAAATGGCACAGAAACGTATGGAATGCTTCACACTTCTTTTGGAACCTCTTGCATGAATCGAGCATCAGTTTTTGAGTGGCATAAGAGATTCAAGGGAGTCTGCGAGGGATGAAGAGAAGTGTGGGAGGAGTAAGGAAGACAATACACCAGAGTTGATTGGCTAAAGGGTTAGGGTTAGCGTTACTATGTTGAGGTTTTAAGGGTGTTCAGGGAGAGATTCCATCGGAAAAGGCCAGCACTCTTATATCGGGTCAGTGGCATTTCCACCAGAACAATGCACAAGTCCACAACTCCATCCTTGTATCAGAATTTTTGACCAAGATGGGCATCAAGACAGTTCCTCAGCCTCCCTACTGAGTAGACCTTGCTCCTTGTGACTTTTGGTTATTCCCTAAGCTCAGAGGCTGTCGTTATGAGAGAATTGATGAGATGAGAGAGGCTGTGAAGAAGGTCCTTGACACGCTCACACAAGAAGACTTCCGTGGGGCCTTCCAGAAGTTGTTGGAACAGTAAAACAAGTGCATTGCAGCCGGAGGAGGTTACTTCGAAAGGGAATAGAGTTTCATGTGTGTACTATCAACAAAAGTTCCCACACGAAAAAAGTCTTGAAACTTATTTAATGAACATCATACCTGGAACAAAACTCAAAACGGGTTAAATTGACATGAATTTCTTTCAGCGAAGAAGACTATAATCTTTGTCTTTTCAGATAACTCACACGTTTGATTTGTGGGTTTAAAAACATAAGTTGAATTAGAGTATATATATATATATATATATATATATATATATATATATATATATATATATATATATATATATATATTAAAAAGAAATACATTTTTTGGTGAAAATGAAAGGGATTTAAACAATAAATTATTAAAAGAATTAAGAACCCAGAAAAAGGGTATTCTGGTAATTGATCCATCCTAATTTGAATATATGTTAGGCTTTTCTTAGCAGCTGGATTGTTGAATATACTAAGCTTTCAAACTAAATTATTTCTTTCCATATCATATTTCTGTTTACTTCTTTACATGTATTAAATCCTCAAGGTAATTGGGCTATCATCCTCTCACCAAAATCCTTTTGGAATCCATTTGGTGGCTTTAATTCATATACTACTAATATGTTTAATTTTGTTACGTGGTGAGAGTTATAGGTATCTATGCTAGCATTAAAAAATAAATAGTCGAAGGAAACTAACAACTGTAAAATTCAAATATTCTAAACATGAACAAATTTCTAAGGTTCTAAAAATCCCCTTTACTATATAAATTCCCACGCAATATTAATCCATTAATTACGGAAATAAATGCTATTATTTACCAATAAAAGTCGTTCCGAATCAATATAACGGTTTTCATCATGAGTAAGTCCCGCGATAGTCCACAATTAAGTAAATTTTAGATTTATTTTTGTGTCTACATTTAAACACTCGCTCGTTACGCGAGTTAAGGAGTCGTCTTGTATCCTTAAATTAATTATACATTTTTTTTTCTTTGATACTCAAGTTACATCTGCCACTGAAGCTATCTGCGGTTTTAGAGTGCCTGAATATTTTCCTC
>CAUZXS010005959.1:2500-7500 GCA_963585895.1 Sepioteuthis lessoniana
CTATAAGCGTCTATCTCTAACACTATCTATTTCTCTCTTTCTTTCTCTCTCTCTTTTAATATATATATATAGAGATAGATAGATTTATACATTTATATATATCTATTCATATATGTGTATATATGTATATATGTATGTGCAGATGTGTGTGTATATGTGTATACATGTGTACATGAGTGTGGCTGCATGTGTATATATGTGTATATGTGTGTATATATATGTGTGTATATGTATATATGTGTGTGCGTGTGCGCATGCGTATATAATTATGTATGTGTGTGGTCACTAGAAATATCCCTTGAAAACACATTGAGATCTCGTAAGAATCGAAAATGTAAATATCATTTATGATCATTACATTCTACATTTTTTTTTTTTTTTTTGGTACGAGGTGTCTTAAAAAGTTCTCGATATGGAAGCTGTATTTTATCAAGTAACAAATAAACAAGGAATGAGATGTTAATTTTCTTTTAAATAGTGTCCTTCGAGTGCAACACTCTCATTCTAGCGATTTTTTTATTGGTCGAAGCACCTGCGAAACTTCTTTTTTTAGATATGACATGAACTTATGCTTAGGCATTTTATAGTCCCCGACATCTTCAAATCTCTTTGCCTTTGAGATGAGTTTTTAATTGAGCGAAAATTGTTACGGACCTAGATCTGTGAAATATAGAGGACGCTGTCCCGACACTAATGTGTGTTTTACCAAAAATATTTTGTTAAAGAATGGTTTCTTCTTTTCGTTTTTTTTTTTTTAATTAAGAATTTATTTTTTTTAGAAACTGAAATTGATTTGTTTAGATATCATCATTTTATTGATCAGGTTTTCGTTTGAATTTTAAAACTAAAATACAGTAAATTTGTTTGTTTGTTTGGGTTTTAAGGAATATCAACCTTTGTAGGTTATTTAATGTCAACTCCATTTTAATACAGATAAATATTTCTATTTCAAATAATTCAGTTTAGTATAAGTATACAATTCAATTGTCAAAAACATTTCTATTTCAAGCAATTCAATTCAGTCAAACAGTATCAATTCAAATAATTCAGTTTAGTATAAGAATAGTTTTTGTTTACACAAAATTGTCAAAACAGTTCTATTTCAAACAATTCAGTCTAGCATACAAAACATTTCCATTTCAAACAATTCAGTTTAGCATAAGTACGAAGTTTAAATGTCAAAATAATTCTATTTCAAGCAACTCAGTTTAGCATAAGTACACTGTTTAGTTCTATTTGACCCATAAATAGAACCCTATCAGGTGCTACTACTTCGAGCCTAATTGGACCTGGGAGCGATGGCAATGAAGGGGTACTCCGTATTCCCCAAAGTTCCAGCATTACTGGAATCTCACCATTAGATTGTTTTGTGTTATATCCAGGTGTCTCGTTGCAGTTGGGGTCTTACCCCTCTGCAGAGATGCAGTCGGTGTATTCTACTGTCCCATCCGACTGGACAATAAAACACAGTAAAACTACAGTTTCAGTATCCTTATCACATCTCGTGCGTTATCTTTTATCCTTATGACTTACCTCTCCGGGGTGTGAAAATGTTTGTTCCAACCATAAATGCCTACGCATACATACATACATACATACATACATACATACATACATACATAATTGCAGATATACGTGAATATGTTTATGTGTGTGTTATTGATATAATTAATAGATATTTAATCTCACACACACACACACACACACACACACACAACACACACATACACACGTATATGTAAACACACACACACACACATCAATATAAACACACACACACACACACACACACACATATATATATATATATATATATATATATATATATATATATATATATATATATATATATATATATATATATATATATACTCAGAATAGAAAATAAGTAAAAAACAATTCGCAAAATCTAAGAAATGTTCACTCTCAACACTACCATACTATGAACGATTTTTCTTGAATTTCTTTTTTCTTTTTCTTTTTTTTTTTTCCTTTCCTTTTAGATTCTCCATTACAGTCAATATCTTTGATGAAACACGATACCCACGAACCCTTGTCTCACTTCATTTCCTCTTTTTCCTTTCTTTTTACTCTAAATAAACCCTTCCCATCCTCATATTTCTCTCTTTCTCAATAAAATTAATACAACCCTTTGTGGTCAAATCTTTGATGAAACACACACACACACACACACATACACACACACACACACACACACACACACACACACACACACACATATATATATATATATATATATATTTATATATACATATATATATATACACACACTTTTTAAATTCAGTAATCTATAAGAATATCTCCGACCAAACCACATTACATGCATAACCTGACAAATACTATAAAAACAACACAAAAGGCTCTAACACTGAGCAGAAAGATGTTCAGATATTAAAAACAATATTTTGGGCCATGACCCTGTAAAATTACTAATTATGCTGTATAACTCTCTGAGAGTACATTTTTGACATATTTTTATAAAATCGAACAAAATTTACTCAATCTTCCAAAATAATTAATTCTTAACAAAACCAATTTCAGAGAGTGTCTATATATATATATATATATATATATATATATATATATATATATATATATATATATATATATTGAGAGAGAGAGGGGGAGTATATACGTACATATGTTCTGTTATATAAAAATGTAGTTACACCTGTAAGAGAATTAATCATGACGCCCTGTCAGCTTAGATTGTCGAAAAGGCCGATTGCACCTTTGCAGAAGGGGAAGATTCTCATCTCATGAGCCCACCAGTTGGCCGTAGGTGACGATCCACAATACCTGAAAACGGGATCCTTGTGACTGAGTAGTCCGTGACTACATGGTCAAGTGATCTGCAACACTCCATTTAGGCCCTTAATATGGTCAGACGGTCTGTCGGAGAGGCCCTATCTGATTTATCAGCTGGTCAAGTCGCGCTTCAGCACTTATATTCCCGACCTTATTCTTTAAAATGCTGATATAGCAAACAAACCTCCAAACCTTTTCATCTTACAAGAGCTCGAAGATGATGGCCGAGGGTCAATCGCGTCGAAAGAAACAGTTAATGAAAATTATTTCTACGATTATAACAGATTATTCGGAAAATAATGTCTGATTTTAGAATGAACTTTTTTTTATTCCTGAATTAATGAATTGAAACAGTGTTTTAATCAGTCAAAATATGATCCCTGAACATTTAATCAGTTAAAATATGATCCCCGAACATTTAATCCATCAAAATATGATCCTTAAACATTTAATCAGTCAAAATATGATCCCCGAACATTTAACCAGTCAAAATATGATCCCCAAACATTTAATCAGTCAAAATATGATCCCCGAACATTTAATCAGTCAAAATATGATCCCCGAACATTTATGTATTTTTGTCATCAATTAACAAGGTTATTTATTCCTCTAAGATAAAAATCTAAAAGTTTGACACGAAGAAATTCTTAAATGTAATTTCCTCTTTTCCTTTGGAACGAAATGTTTTTCTTTACGTAAAAAAATGTCCCGATCCAGACACTTGAAAAAATTGTTGCCGTTGGATGGGAGATGGTGGATGTGGAAAAGTCTCTTATTCCGAGTCAATGAGCTTATGCAACGTCATCCTGACAACATGAGGCCAAGCATTATCATTCTGGCAACATGTGGCCGAGCATTGTAATAAAGCAATATTTCGACCAATCTTGAAAAGTAAACGCATCACATTTTTATGTTCATGATTAGAGGCCTATAAACTTCAAAATCAAATTCTGAAAGGAGTGATATAAGAATAACAAAGAGTACACTTTAATCCTCTGGAAGATAAATTTTCATACAACTACCATAAAAATAACATGTGAGAATACCTTTAAACTGTTTCTACTAAAATTCGAAAAGTATTTTCCTAATATTAATACACATGAAATTAACGAAAATTATATCAACTAATATGTTAATACGCTAAAAAATTTTATATATACTAAAAAAACAAGATTTGACATTAAATAGCTCAAAGGGTTGGAATGTCATTAAACGAATAAATCAACTCACCAACAAACCTTATTTATTTATTTAGGACCCTATTTATTCAAAAGAAGCGCTCGTGTGTTGCCACAAGAAAAATGTTAAACTATTACTATTCCTTCTGTGTGAGGCTTTTTGAATAACCCTCTTTCATAACACACACACACACACACACATACACATACACATGTTATCCCTGAATCGAAAAAATTTATATGGTATATATAATATAAAAATTATACACTCAATATAATTAGGTAACAATGTTATAATAGTTTTTATATTACTAATCATGTACGAAACAAGTATTTTTTCTTAATTACAAAGAAGTATTTTTGTATGAATTTTAATTGGAATTTAACGCTTGAAGTTTATATATTTAATGCTATCAAGTGAATCGATAGGTTGAACAAGAAATGAATTACGTTTCTGTATACCGCGTTTTGCAGAAACTTATATACGGAATCTCGTCGGTAAATATTCAGAATTAAAATATTTTTTTTTTTTTTTGCTGTTGCCGGGGTTGAACTTTCAAGATTTTGCCAATGGCTTCTTCCTTTGCGATTTGTTTTGTCGACCTTCCGTATCATTTCCATATTTGTACATGATCGCTTGTGTCAGAAGAACATGTGTTTATCTAGTGACTTATACACAGTAAAGCGTCAAGGGCAGAATAAGATAATGTCGAAGTAGATACTTGCAACCTAATGTAATTTCGAACAAGGGAAGTTTTGAAAAATGCCAATTAGAAAAAAAAAAAAAAAAAAAAAAAAAATGAAAAGAAGAAGAAAGAAGGTCGAGTGGTTAAGATTTTAAAAATGGATCTTCCCCTATCTCTGAAACAAGAAAGGGAGAAATTAAAAAATAAATAAACAAATAAATAATAAGTAATTTGATTTGAGGAAAACTTTTACGGTCGATATCAACAATCAGTTGAAAAGAGAGAAAAATCTTGATATAATAGAATC
>CAUZXS010005959.1:10000-15000 GCA_963585895.1 Sepioteuthis lessoniana
CACATACTGATTTATTGACCTCTGAATCTCGTTATTACACCAACTATATATGCTACCTAATCGATTTATACTGGTGTCAATGAGTACTAACATCTGTTTTCAGTACACCCATTTTTATACGACTATACTAACAAAATATGAAATTTCATGCTGCAAAAAAATAATTTTGGGGGTCCAGGAAACTCTAAATACTAAGAAATAAATACTTTTTTCCCTCAAAAAAATAAAAGAATATAAACATTTCCAACCATAGTTTCCCCGAGGTTTTTTTTAACCTCGCAATTTTCCTTGATAGCATGAACAGTTTAAATGTAATGAAATATATTGAATATATATTGAAATTTGATAAATGAAAATTAATATAATTTCTGTCTATAAAATCAAAGAAAAAACATTATAACGAAATCTCTATTGAAATCTACCCCAATTTTTATCCGATAAGATACCTGATATATATATATATATATATATATATATATATATATATATATATATATATATATATATATATACATATATATATATATATACATATATATATATATATATATATATAATGCCCGTACATATTATATGGATAGGATAAGAGGGAAAATATAAATACAAAATTCATTTTGGTACTCTGATCCGAAGAATACAAATATATATCTGCTGCAATAAAAAAAACTTCTTTGTCATTGCACTTAATTCACTGGAGGGTATTAATCACCTAGATTTAAAATAGTGGGTAAATGTATGTATATATGTATATCTATCTATCTATCTATCTATCTATCTATCTATCTATCTTTTTGTTTGTCTATCTTTATGTATCTATCTATCTATCTATCTATCAAATGAAACAGCTAATGTCTGGATATACCAAAATATATCAATATTATTTTCTATATATTAGTAAATGTCTCAAGCAATTATAGATATGCAAACGAATTTTTTGTCAATCATAATAGGCACCCACGCACAGACACAGACAGAGACACACAAGAGTTTATAGACACACGCGTACACTAAGATATATATCGTTTTGTATACAAACGGAAAAAAAAACATACAGTTTAAAATTTGGGGCAGGTTTGTGGCCGGGGCCATATTTGAAGCAACGGTTTGATAATTATTTCTCCTGATGAGTATGGTCCTTACAGGGGGCTCTGCACCCGTAGCCTTGTTGAAGGTTAAACCTGGCTTATCGTTGTACAAAACAATATTTTAGGCGAGAGTTTTCGCCCGATTGTAGAGCCCGGTTTAGAAAGCAAATCTCGCAGACTATTCTATTCCTACCTTAACGCTGTTAGACGACGCTATAACCAGAAAATATTTACGTATACCTGTAAATAGGGATTACATCTTATGAATTGTGAGGTTTTGATTAAAAAAAAAATATTTTCAAATCTTAATTAAAGTTTATATGCTGTAAAAGTTCCTCATGTCGGAATTATTTAGGAGATTGGGTTGGTTTCCTTTGCAGGTTACTTAATGCCCAAGCTTTTTTTTTTTTTTGTCCCCTTTGTACGGCACTAGACCAAGCGTCTAGTTTAAGCCGTTAACTGGCATACGTGCCCGGACCCACATTTGGGTTCGTGAAACTGCTTGCCTCATCAGGCTCACATTGCAATAAGTGAGCCGATGAGCAGCACAGACAAGCAGGGTTCGAGTCTCGGCTCCTTCCCGACCTTCCCCTCCCCTTTATCCCCACTTTAATTGGCCTTCGGGCTTTTGACCTTGTGTCAAGTCGTGTCTGGTGGGAGGCAGCGACAAATATTGGGTTCATACCGATCTGAACTGTATTTGCCCGAAAGTAAACGTAACAGCTCGACTGGAGTACGAACTCGCTCACTAGGATTCCGCAGTCTAACGTTTTAACCATTACACCACGAGGGAATCTCTACTTAGGAGATAAGGCAACATTACTTTACATTTTACTTTGCATAAATGAGGGAATAAACGGGAAAGAGATTTTTTGACAAGTGCATCAATATGTCTTCATTTAATATTAATAACATAGAAATCTTTATTTTGAGAAAAACATGGATTGTTCATGGTTTATTATTATTATTGTAATTATTATTATTATTATTTTTATTTGCAAGTTAAAATTCTTATATATATATATATATATATATATGTAAGTTTGCCGCGCGGCACATGTATCTTCATTCTCACACATACAAAATATCACTTTTACGTCCACTCACAATAATACGCAAATATAACCAACACACACACACACACGCACACGCGCACGTACACATAAAGAGTTGTACACAATTGTAATGTGACTGTATTTTTCGATTTTTTCGATTTCTTCAAAATCTTTCGTTCTCAGCCTGATGATTGTCGTTTATAAGACGTCATGAAACCTGTGGTCACAGACAAGCTTCCATGCTATTGAATATATATAAAAACTAACATATATTTACTAATCGTTATTATATAATAGCTCCATCACAGATATTGAGCACCCTCCAAATTATACCGCATTTGGTCTGCCACAAACCTACGAAGTAAGAGAGAGACAACGAATACTGTTATGATATATATTTATATATATATATATATATATATATGAGTATGTGTGTGTGTGTGTTTGTAAACATATACATAAGTATATATACATATATATATATATGAAAACCGGACCATTGGCCAAATGAGTAGAGTATTCGTCTATGGTCCGGGAAACTGGGGTTCAATCCCAGGTCGAGTCATACTAAAAAACTCAAAAAATAGTACTTGATGCCGCCTTGCTTAGCACTCAGCATTATAAGGTAAGGATCAAGGGTAAAGTGGAGCAATCCAGGGAATGGAGTAGTGCCCTCCCTTACACCTTGGTGTGGTAGCTGTTGAAAAGAGAATCTTCGGGTCACCATCGACTTAGGTCGCCAACTTTACTTTATATATTAAAACCTGATCTATCTATCTATCTATCTATCTGTGTGTGTGTGTGTGTGTGTGTGTGTGTGTGTGTGTGTGTGTGTAAAAGCATGATCCAGTAGATCAAAGTGGGTTTTGTACTTAAAATGTTCTTAGAGAATAAAGCAATTTCTTGTTTAATTAACAAGTGAATCATTATTTTGTGGAATTTTCATTTTTCCTAAACCTCATTTTTATTTATCTATCTATCGATCTATCTATCTATTCATCTATCTATTTGGGTCTGCCTTAAACATGGTTAGTGAATTTTGGTATTCCTGTCTGCTCGATTCCTAGTCCTCCGATAACTACTGGCGTCATTTCGAACTTCGTACCCGTTCCTATTGATCACAATCCCCAGGTCTTTGAAATTGTACAGCCTCGTTAACTTTGACGGAAATGAGTTGTTGCATTTTTTTTTTCTTTTTTGGTGGGGGGGTGGGGGGTGGAGTGAAGTTCAAATGACATCGTTGCGTCTGTGATGATACATCACGTTTCTTTTTTGTTTTTGACCATTTATTATTATTATTATAATTATTATTATTATTTGATTTTCGACTCTACTTTCGATTTCTTAGGCATATATTCGATGCGTTCATGATTTTTGTGACCTCTTTTGGGTGATGTTTTTCTGTTATATTGATAATACCCTCCTAAGAAGATGAGCAGTTCAGCAATTTGCCTTTTTCTTTTCTATTTCACATAGGCTTGGACAGCCTGCTATCTTGATAATACGTTTATCTCTCCCCTTTTTTGATAATACCCAGTGCTCCCACTATTACAGGCACGGTAGTAGTTTTAAGGCGCTACATTTTTTTTTTCAATTTCCCATTCCAGTCTTTGTATTAACTTATTTTATCATACTCTTTCATTGATATGTTATAATGTGTTTGAAACTGAGATATCAATTAGAAAGCACGTTTTGTTTTCGTAGGTCTTAACCATTTTAACTAGTCAGTAGCTCTTTCTTCTTCTTCTTCTTCTTCTTATTATTATTATTATTATTATTATTATACTCCTTGCGAATTTTTTCCACCAACATTTACTGATGGTCTTTCACTGAGTGACAACAAGTCTCCTCGAGTCTCTAGGACTTTTCTCAGAATTCTGACCAATCTTAGTAATGGTATAGTTTGGATAGTCTCGGCTCGTCCTTCGATTTCCAACTCTTCCAGCCTTCTTATCAAGCCTTTGGGTATCGTTCCAAGTGCTCCAATTATAATTGGTATCACCGTCATTTTCATGTTCCATAACTTTCTTAGTTCTCTGGCAAGGTGCTTGTCTCACTTTTCCTTTTGTTTGATTTTCACTATTATTATTATTATTATTATTACTATCATTATTATTTCACGGATTTATATGTTCCCATCTCAAATCTTGTAATTATCAATAGACGTTGAGTTAATTGTAAGTCAACTCAAATCACCAGAACCTTGCACGTTACCCTTGCAGACCCTCGCAATGAGAAAGTCGGAAGAAACCTTGTTTTCCATCGAAATTGATATTCATTTTTATCTTGATTCTATCTTTTATCTATTTGTACAACTCAAAGCGAGCCAATTTTTTTTCTCTCAGTACTCGGTCTAGGTCCTTGTATTTCTCCAAACTTTCCGCTTTCTTTCACGTTTAGGCTGGGTCCGCTGACCCAGCCACTTCTTAAACACGACAGGCTTTCTTTTCCTTATTTACAGGTATGTAAACCCGTCTTTTAACATGGATTGGGTGGGCGATCATGATCTAAGTATTTTACACTCATTTTTATCTGACAAGATTTCAGTTGATGCCATTTATTCACATGGTCAAACTCATGTACGTTGTACAGTTCTCATTATATCACCGTTCCTTCTCTACCTCTTTGTCTGTTTTCATATTTCTTTATCTATAAGCTTTGGTTTCATGAATTTATAATCAAAAGTTGCGAACGATTCTCTGTCGGCGTAAACAGCAAAGAGAATAGCATTTGATGAGAGAGTGTCATTGAAAAAGTGGAGAAAAAAAATCTAAGCTTTAACTGAGTGTGTTAAAAAAGAAGAAGAAAAAGAAGAAGAAAAAGGAAGAAGTTATACAAAATAAAGAGAATAAATTCATTC